>VZTE01001604.1:2844406-2862454 GCA_013397775.1 Eulacestoma nigropectus | reverse complement strand
GGGCGGGGCGGGGGAGGTGTGGCGTTCCGCGTTGCGCTGCCCGCGGCCGCCCTCGCAGTCGGGGCGGCGGCGCCGTGGCCGGCGCGTCGCGGCCTCGCAGCCCCCGTGTTGGCGGAGCGGGGTCTAACGCCGCTCGTGTCGTTGGCAGGATCCGAGCGCAGCCGCGGGAGCCGCCTCTGCTCGTGGCAGCCTGCTGTCACCTTCCCTTCTGGCAATGGGGAATGGACTCTCGGACCAGACGCGGATCCTCTCCAGCCTGCCTTCCTTCCAGAGCTTTCACATCGTCATCCTGGGGCTGGACTGCGCTGGGAAGACGACGGTGCTCTACAGACTGCAGTTCAATGAGTTCGTCAACACTGTGCCCACTAAAGGATTTAATACGGAGAAAATTAAAGTGACGCTGGGCAACTCGAAGACGGTCACTTTCCACTTCTGGGATGTGGGCGGCCAGGAGAAGCTGAGGCCGCTGTGGAAGTCGTACACAAGGTGCACCGATGGCATCGTGTTTGTGGTGGACTCCGTCGACGTTGAGAGGATGGAGGAGGCCAAAACAGAACTTCATAAGATTACTAGGATATCTGAGAATCAAGGAGTGCCTGTCCTTATCATTGCTAACAAGCAGGACCTGAGGAACTCTCTCTCCCTTTCCGAAATCGAGAAAATGTTAGCAATGAGTGAGCTGAGTTCTTCAACACCCTGGCATTTGCAGCCTACCTGTGCAATCATTGGAGACGGACTTAAAGAGGGACTGGAGAAACTACATGATATGATAATTAAGCGAAGGAAAATGTTGAGGCAGCAGAAAAAGAAGAGATGAGTTCGTTTTTGACCCTTCTATTTTAGAGTAGTTACATGGTCAGAATTTGACGCAAGACAGCTTCCAAACCCAGGCCTGCCTGTTTGGATGCCGTTAAGCTTAGTTACGTTAAACAATCAGTTGCACAACCTTGCTGTGTGGAGGAAGGCTGTGCAGTTGTGGAATTTTTTTTTTTTTTTAAACTAGTCTCTTCTGAGTTTTTTTGGCTCTGTATTATTTCAGAAGCCCTAATAGATGATGTAATGCTATCAGGAAATGGATGGGTGGGTATATGTGACATGGATATCTAAGTAGCCAAATAAAACGAGGGTTTTCTGCTTAGTGTTGTACTCATATGTTTGAGGGTGCCCTCTGCAAGCAATTTGCGTTGAAGGTGTTCTGTGTTTTTAAACTTCTGCTGCTCGTAAGTGGAGTGCTTAGGTGAACATTATACAGCTTTAAAAACACGTCTGAAGCTAGTAACCCATAATTTCGTTGAGGCTGGTTTTTTACCTTGTTTGAGGATTTCTATGAAAGCTTGGCTACATGTGTAGGTTTTTTTTTAATTTGGCACTTCTTGAAATTGAATCATGTTCAGTTCAAATACTTGAAATTTTAAGTGCTGTGGATTCTTCAACTGGTGAAAGACTTTGACAAGTAAAAACTGTAAACAACACGATTGAGCATGAAAAAGTGGTTTCCCAACATATAGCATGTTTTTTGGTATGTAAGGTTTTTATTTTTTAGAAGTAGCCATTTATCATTATACAGTGCTAATCAGGTTTAAACTGTTACTCAAAATCAGTAATTTATTTCTGAATGGTGAGTATTATGTCCTCCAAGTATCAAAAGTTGAATTGCAGTAAAGGAGCTATAAAGAACAACTGTGGCTGCTGTGGTTCTAACCAGTGCAGCATTCTTTGCCCTATTGGTGACTTTCCTGGCAATATAGCATACTTATAATGAAGTAAAGATGGAGTTAAAATTAGCAGAGCACATCTTGTATCTCCCCAAAATACCCCATTTTATTAAAGTGGTATTGCTATGTCACTTTCAACGTATGCTTTTTTTGTTGTGACTCTTACAGTATTTTGTGGTTAGGAATGTAATAACGCTTTATACACTCAAACATTAGACACTACCGGGGGCGGGGGTGGGGGGGAGGGAAAGGGGGAAGAAGATTTTCAAGATGGGCCTGTGTTCTGCTTTAATTATGCTTTAAGCTGTTCTTGTTTACAGAGTGTGCAAACAGTGTTAACTGGGCAGGATAGTGCTTGACAGAAAAGGGAGGGTAGTTTTTCTTACTGGTACAGAGCTTCAAGTGACTCTCTAGATACTTGGTTAGCAATTAAAAGGGCTGAAGCAGAACCTGGATTTTTGAGACTAACTTTAGTGGTGCTGTAGAAATTAATCAGAATGTTAGATTATCTTTAAACTTCTGTTGGAAATACCAGATTTTAAAAAAAAAGTAAAAAATAGCAAAATCAATTTCCTCCTCTCAACCAGCAAAGTAATAGATTTTTCTTACCTGCTGCCATGTATCAGGAGGATGACAGCTACAAACATGAATGTCAATCGATGTAATTTAGCTATGTTAAAAAAAAAATCAAACTTTTAAACCAGCAGCTGTTCGACCAGGAGGTAACCAAAAATGCACTTTAGTGTCTTCAATAAGTGAAAGTGACAGCTGTTTGTTTTTTTTATGACATCTTGGTCCTTTTTGAATAAACTGAAGTAGCTTCCAGTGGAGCTTTTGTATGTTGGTTATATATGTACCTGCACTGGTGACATTGTCAGTCACTTACTCAAGTAATGTCTATATTTATAGAAATGTGGATGACTTCTTAAACCTCAATAAACAATTCAAAACAAGCCTGCAGAGAGGTGTCTGGCTTCTTGTACTGCAGTGGTACATTCTTACCAACCTCTGTGCACATAGTTCTGTTACTTGAATCAGTATTTCTGTTCAATCACCAAAGTCTTAAAATGTGGTGAGGCTTATAAATGTCACGGTGTTAGAAATTGGAGGTGTCTCATTGAAAACTTTAGATCAGTGGTGTGTCTCCGTATTCATGGAAGAAATACCAGCTGCAGTGACTCTTTTCCAAAATGATGGCTCTTGCATATTTTGAAAAATCTTGTATATAGCTGAACCTATTTTGTGTTATGTGCAACACTTAATAGGCAATGTTGGGCATATATCACATGTACTCAGGTGGTACCTGATTTAGTGTCTTTAGGCTCATGTATCTGAAGCTCTCTGCGGGATTCATCTGCATTTAAGCCTTGGATGAATTTTCTTCTGGGATGTTACAGCAATTAGTAGAATGTATTGATATGGGAAGCTTCTAATTAGTTTCAGGACCCAAGCATAGACAAGAAAAACTTTGTTTAGCCTGCAGGTGAAAATGGCTAAGTCTGAACAAGAATACCCAATCCTCTCTCTCAAAACCCTGATATTTTAATTTCTGTTTATGTAACTGATGCCACATCAAAATGTAGGTTCCTCTTAGTCCTGAGGAAAAAGCTGTATTAGTGATGCTGAGTCCTATGAATTTGGTGTATAACTGGTATAATCTGGCTAACATTTTCCTTCTTATTGGATGCACTGTACTCCTAGGCTAAGGAAGGTGAGATGGCAGGCTGGCTCTTTCCACCCAGTAAACAAACTGATCCCAAATAGTAATTGCTTCATTTCAGTACTTACTAAGCTTCTATTGGGAATAGTTGAAAAGGCATACTGTTTGGAAAAAAAAAAAACAACTGTGTTTTGTTCTGCATATTAAACATGCTAGTGTTTTATCTGGTGGCAGTCTCCCTAAACTCTTCTATGCATAAAACCAGCAGTGAATGGTTTTAATTACGAAGGCTTGACAGATCTGTAGTCTAGCACTCTGGAGGAAAAAGTGAGAGAAGGTAGAGAATACTGTTTCTAAAATGTCATGGTTCTTACTGTGTTAATACCGACTTGGAAGTAGAAGACTGTAGGGGATGAGTTTTACTTTCAAGCTCTGCCTTTATCTCTACTAGAACTGTTTGCTGGAATTTTAGAGTGACAGTTCTGAGAGTACAGTATACAAATGTACCTGTACCTCTGAAACTGTGTTTTGTATTATTATGACAAAGTCTTCCAACTACAAACAAAACAAGGATTGCAGGAGAGGATTTGGTATCTGAACTGATTGAGTTTCTGCTGACACAGTCCTGCAAGCCTGAGATCACTTTCTTCCACATGAGGAATTGTCAGTTCTGGCCTAAATACTGGTATGTGTAAGAAAATCTTTTAGAGTAGCTGAATAAGCAGGTGTCATTTTGTTACAATGCTGGAGTTACAAATCTTAAAATTGGAAATACTTTTTGCTAAAAGGGCTACCTACACATGAACGCTCTGTTCTTCAAGATTTCAGGTGACTATCTTAAGCTACTTCGTTAAGCAGGTAAGGAATTGCATCTGAATTGGAGCTACTGAACAAAAGGTCTTATCACCTTATCACTTGTTTTAGCTTACAAAAGTTGGCATGGCATTGCCTCAGCTGTTTATGCACATGCAATCATTTACAGTTAACCAGCCTTCAGGATTTGGTCTCTGTTTTCTAGCTGCGAGTGTGTTAGCTTAGGACTGTGAACTAGGAAAAATACTGCGGGATGATGAGGCTCCTTCAGGTTCTAACATCACTTTTAAGTTGCATTGCACTAAATGTGCATTTATATTTGAAAAAGTGAAACATTTCGCTTTTCAAATTTTCATGTTTTAGTGAGACACACTTGATCTTTTGTGTGGAAAGCAATACCCACAGCCAGCCCGTGCTTCCTAGCCTGACTTGGATGCTTCTGTACCGTTTGACACAGCACTCTGGTCCTGCAGGAGTTCATTACCCAGGACTTTGTGGTCACAGACCAGCAAGGAGCTGGAAGCAGTCAGGTGGGGGCTAGCTAAGCCCTTCTGGACCTCAGCAGGTCTGAGTGAAGGCAGTTTTGCCTTCTTGGTGGGGGGCGTTATCGATATATTGGATCATTTGTTTACTAATAGCAGAGTGTTAATTAGTGTCTGGCTGAAACTTGTTGAAAGGTGAGTGTCATTCTTGACATGGAGAGAGGATTTAGATACTACAAATTGATGCTACAAAGAACTTGGTAAGGCAGAGTGTGGAAAACATAGGCACTTCGCATCCTTTATTTATTTATTTATAGGGCACTAGTGCTAACATGCAGTCATGAGTCAGCTGTCAGATTGCAGTGCATGAAGGCTGGCAAACGTGTGCTCATAATGCTGCCTAACTTCTGAGAGAGAAATCTAGGCGTGAATCAGTGCTTTTAGGATCAGTGTTTTCAGTTTACTGGTGGGTGACTCATCTTTTGAGAGGGTCACAGTTTACAGCCCGCTCTGATAGATTTGTGTCCCCAAGCCAAAACAGCCCTTGTTGCTGCTGGGAGGTATGTGTAGGAAGCTGTTTGTTTAGTCTGGGGGATGAGGAAAGGTTTGGTTTTTTTTCTTAATCCTGACTGACATAGGTATGTGAAGGCCTGCCCCTCATGCTGCTCTGCAGGCTGTGATTATTTTTAGGAGCAGTATGAGACTGCAGAGCTGTGTGAATAAACTGAAGGGAAATCCACAGCCTGGCTTCACAGCAGGACGATGCTGGATGTTGTCGTGGGCTCCCACAGCCATCCTGCCTATCTGAGAACAAAATAAAGGGCCAACACATAGCTGGTACCTTGCCCTTCTTTAAAGCATTAGTCAGTCTTCTCAAACCAGCTGTGAAGAAGCAAAATTGGAGTTTTGTAGACCTGCTGACAAAAGACCCACAAAGTAAGTGGAGGACTTAAGTTTCCTCCCTGCCAGTGTGCTGTTCTATTGGTGCTGGCTTGGGAGAGAGCCAAGGGACCTCTAGGTGAGTGGGTGATGCTGCCTGCCTGCTCACTGCAGGGCCGAGTAGTCACACACTGATTTTATTCAAAGGCAAACCCAAAATCTAAGGAGAAAAAGTAGGCAGGGAGGCTAGACAGTACTTTCAGGCTAAATACCTGCTTGCAAACAGCTCAGAAAGTAAGAGAGAATAATCCCTGAGCTTTGAAGATTATGGTTTCTTAGTTCCAGCTATATTTACACAGCTGCTCCACTGGAATTAAGAGCTAAAGATGACAGAATAGTTAGAAAGGAGAAGGTCAAGTACAGTTTTTGGCTGTGGGGTGTGTGGAGGGAGAGAGGATTTGAAACTGTTGGGTTTTCATAGCTTTTCAAGACACATTAAGCCCTAGGGAAATAGATATGCTTTTAGACTGTTTAATTGGTTCAAAATCTTTATTATTTTATACACTGTAGTTTTCCTATTGCTGAAATGAAACAATACCTCATTTAAGAAAGTCACCTAATCACAGCATTAATCTCAACTGACAAAAGAGAAAGTTAGCAGGGTTGTTGAGCCTTGTTAAATGTGCTGAGGACTCCTGGCTGGCTCACAAGCTGCTGTATTTCAAGGTTTTCTAAAAATACCAGAATGGTAGAATTTAGGTCAGACAAAGTACAAGTGTGAAGCCTGATACCTCAGATGCTACCTATAATCCAGAGGTACCACCAACCCTGTAACTGCTTATCTTCAGTTACCGGTTTAGGAATGATAATTTAGGATGATTTCCTTTGGAGCATTACATTTTCATCCCTTTCCTGTTTCGGTGTCATTTGCCTTGAAATCTTCAACAGGTTGTTTTGATATTAGAACATCAATTAATTGGGTGTTAAAAGGATGAGTTTGTGAATGGAGAGGATCAGGAAAGAGTGTTCACCTGTGCTTGAGTGACTTGGTTAGGTAAAACCAGTCTTTTTGTAAAGCAGGCTTAATGGGATGAAGATCACCTTAAAGAGGGAAATTTTCTAAAATTATCTTCTTGTTTCTAATATTAGCTGAACTACACTGGTCTTACAATTATTGTATGCTGTTGAAGCCATGAGCTGCTGTTGTTCTCTTGACACCAGTTGCATGATGACTTCTAAGATGCCTTCAGCTGTTTGCAGACAATGAGTGTAAAGTCTCCACAGTGTTTCTGAATATGTGTATCTATGATGTATTTTTTTAGCTGTCTTGAGGTGTTCCTGTGGGTCGATTTAGTTTCTAATAGAACCTTGATTCTTTGGGAAACACAATATATCAATATCTCTGCAAACACAGTTTATTCCTATTTGATTCCTATTATAAGGGATATAGTAAAGTGGCAAACTATGGATTATTAATAGCACTGTTTCCCTTGTACTTGAGCCAATGAATTTCTATTTGAATCAGATATACACATATATATATATATTCCATTGTTCCTGATTATACTGTATTTTGTACAGGAGCTGAATTTTGCTAACTTTAGAAGTACTAGTCTCCCTGATTTTAATTAGCCTAGAAAATTGACTTGTAAATTTAAAGTCACTGTAATTTAGCTGTAATAAGTCATGTTACACTGGAGACAAATGGGATTCATGGACTGTGCCCACACTGATGCTTTCTGACAGCTCTCCTATTGCCCCATCAATACACATCCCTCACTGTGTGCTATGGTAGCACTGGTACCAGCTAACTCTGTTTCTACATGGTTCAGCAATTGTGTTTCTGCCACTCTGTCATGGAACTGGCTTATATACAGAGTTTGCTTATGTCCTGCTATTGCTGTAATTATGAGAGGAGACAGAAAAAACTGTACAAAGACTCAGTTCTACATTGCAACTTTAAAACAAATACGTCAAAGAATGTAATTTTAAGTCCCAGAGTTAATGCAGGAAACTGAAAGTTGCAGACTGAAGATTGGTACATCCAGCCCAGCCACTAATCATTGGTCATTTTATCCCTGAAGTTTCTTCATCTACATATAAAACAAGAATCTTAGTTGCTCTTACATTTAAATTCATACTTAAAACTGCTGTGAGATATTAGGATATTTAGAAATACAGTGAAGTGGAAAGTAATAGACTGCGACATTAATTCAAATTTTTCGATTGACTTGCAACATATTTGTGTTCAGTAGTTATGCATCGGGAAATCATACTATTTCAAAAGTAATACATTTTAGAGTTTAAAAATACAAGTTCAACATGCTGTATTATCTGACTGCATGCACTTCAGCTTCACAGAAAACAAAAATATTACTGTAGTTGAAATAATAATGTACTTCATATACAGCAATGAATAAATATTCATAAACGGTATCAGTTTATGATTACCTGATTTTTGTTTGCATTTGACCACAGCTATTAAGCAAAAGTAGTCAGAATTATTTGATTTTATGTCTAAATTAAATTGGAATGAACATATGGTCTTCCAAATCAGGCATATGAGTGTTTTCAAGTAAAGGTGATTTGCAAAGATCTTGAATTAAAATAACATTGTCTTAAAATAAGCATTTATTTGGAATAATTACAAAAATGACTGGAAATGGCTTTGAAAAAGTAGCTTTATTTTATATAGTACACTGAGAGAAGTATGTTAGTGTGATTTCAGACCTCAGGATTCAGAGGGTCTCCTGTTCTCGCAGCCTTTCTTGGCTGTAATGAATCAGTCTGCACAGGATGTGGCTGCTAACAGATGATAATGCAAAGTGAAGGGCTGGGCCATGAAAAGCCCCAGGGTGGCTTAGCGTGGTGCTGAGTTCTCACGAAGAGCTGATTACTTTCCAAAAATAAGAACAGGAACTAGGGCAGATAATCCATGTTAAATGCATTTTCCACCCTTACCCCTTCACAACAATTTATTATTTTCAGTATTATAGAGCTTTATGTGTTGATTACATACATGATCCATCCAGGCACCCACGTCTACCTACACACTCTTCTGTTGTATTCTTGCAAACCCTGTTTGTGAGAATTTCTCTGGGATCCTGTTTTTTGGGTGTAACTTGAGAATATATAAATAGATTCACGTTTTCCCATCTTTTAAACCCAAATGTGACTGCAAACATGACAGCACTAGAAATATGATTCTTTGAAATTATTTCCTCTGTTTTAAATCTTTCATTTTATTAGGCTAAGGTAATCTGAGCTGTTCACATTGCATGTGAACCATGCTCTTGTGGTGGCATTACCACTGCTCAGAGTTCAGGTTGTGTCAGCACTTCTTTTATAAATATAAATCCTTATTTCAGAAGCTTAATAACATAATAAGCCTTGAAATTTTATACTTGTCTGAAACCTGGCATAGAGTGTTAATTTTGCCTTTTACCACATTAAATTAAAAAATATATATATATTAGAAGTGAATGTAAATAAACAAAAAATAAGTTTGTGTTTTGCTGCCTCTTCTATCTCAAAGAAGTTTTTTGTTTTATTTATGAAATGAAATGGTTTGAATTTGCAGTTCCAAATGGAAAACTTTGAAATTTTTTTAAGTTATAAGTTGTAATAGTTGGCATTTGCAAATCAGGCCTACACACATCACACAAACTTGCAGAGCTCACTCACAGTGAGTGAAATTCTCTCATCAGTGTCAGTAGAGCTATTTCTGTGCAGCAACAGTTGTAAAATTGAACATGTATAGAGAACAGAAACATGAACATGCTATTCCTTTGTTTTTTTAATTAATAATTTCAAGTCCTTTCCTTAACAAAGTACATTTTCTTAACAGTAATGATGGTGAAGTAAATCAAATGCAGGTTTTTCTCCATCTTGCGGGAAAAAAACTCCATGCTTGTAAAATTTCCAGGCTGTTTTCTAAACAATAAAAAAAAAAAATTGGAGCAGCCTCTAGTCTCAAGAGAAGTGTTGAATCTTTTGATGTTTGCTCACCCCATCTAGATAACCCTGAAATTATCCTGAGGGTTACTAAGGGCATAGCTTGCCTGGGTATAATATCTTCTTGCATAGATGTATATTTTTCTTAAAGGCAGAACTAATACAGAGATCCTGTCTTAATGATAGCTTTAGTCTGACCTAAATCACTCCTGGCTTTTTCCTTATGGATTCACTTAAGCCTCTGCACAGGGGGTATAGAATCCGGCTGTTTGAATCTGCAATACTTTATTCTTCCTTTGCATTCGTTTCATCTACACGTACATGCCTGCACAAAGCACTCTTCCTCACCAAGGAGCACTGATCTGCTCAGAACACTAGATATGCTCTTCACTCTTGCTTTGCCCAGCCAATTTTATAAAGGGTATAAAACCTCTGTAGTTGAAAAAAAAAGCGCTTTTCTTTCTCTCTTTCCTTTCAGTTGCCACTTTCAGTGGGATGGTCATAATTATCTACTTTGTGTTGGAAAATCCTTTCTCACTTCCAGCATTTAGGGTCAAGTTTAGAGTACTCTTCCAATCAACCTGATTTCTTTTTCTTATTTACCTATGGGAAGCTTACCACATCTATAATATCCTTGCAGAAGAAATGCTGTATAGTATAATACAGGCACAGCAGTCAGGATTCAACCTACTTAATATTAGAGCTATAAAAATTAGGCATTCTCTTTCAATTTAGGCATCTCTAGGTCTTTTTACAATTCATGGAAAGATACATGTTTGTCTAGGGTGTGATTCATATTAGTTCAGGAGCAGTATCTAAGGGAGGTCAGATAAATCACCCTGTGCTATGGCTTGTTTCTCTCTCTGCTCTACAGAAAGCACAAGCTGATTAACTCAAATATAGACACCTGCCTTTTACACCAACTGTCTATATTTATATCTGAAATGATAGCCCCAGATCTGTGCCAGCTCCTGTGCTGGAAAATGCAGGTGTCTGCCACTTGAAATCTGTGTCAATCTATGGCAGCTGAGAGCTTCATGCAGTGCTTTGCCTTAGCAAACCCATCCCAGTGCTTCTGGGTGTTGGTCAATGGCAACACTCTTTGTAGAAAGAAAATACAAAGACCAGTATATTAAATAATCTCTATTTTACAAAGTGCAGTGAAACGTTTTATTTCCCATGAAGATCACATTTCACAGTCCAAATATTCTCGTTAGAGAAATTGTAAACCAAATTACTTCCTCTTAGAGTGTTTTATGTCTCAGTAAATCTACTTGTGCATGCAAAGGTAGATTTTCCATCAAATTCAGTAGGTGGGAGATAAGGCTGTACAATTACGCAACAAAACTGTCATCTAGAAAATCATCTAGAAAAGCTTTTAGGTATTAAAGTTTGTTTCTTTTGTTTTGAAAATGCAAGCAGATCCCCACCTACTCATTGATACCATAGTCGAGTCTAGCAGCATCTGCACCTGCTTCTGCATGTGATGGGAGTTGCAATTGCTCTGGTGTGTCCACAGAAAGGCCACTGGCAATCAGCTTAAAATTGTTAGAGGGTGAGAGGGATTTGCTGAAAGTTTGCTAGCTGGTCTTTAGGGCTGACCCGAGCATAGAAACAAGATGTGAGTACAGAGTTCCATAAGCAGGGGAGGTTATAACTTACTATGATGTGTCCAGGTTTCCTTCTGTCTAATAAGGTATGAATAACTCAAAACCTTTCTGATGAGAAACCCCTAACTTTGGGGGGGGTATGAAGAAGGGGCTTCTTTGTCCCTGTGTTGTGAAAGTTGTAATAGTTTAATATTTTCTGAAGTATCTATAATGGTCAAACTTTTTGTTGCCTTGTTACCACTATAGATAATACTCTGGAATTATATATAACTTACTTCTTTAGGAAACCCCAATTAAGTGCTGGAAGCTGGGGTAGAGGGATGAAGATACTTTGAAAGTAGAGATTTTAGGGTATGGTGTTATGAGCTTTGAGTTTTAGCAAATGACTAAATGGAGCATATCGTGTATTCCTGTAGGCTTGGGGAAAGTGTGAGACTTTGTTTTGTTGAAGTAATTGCTTGCTCTTAAAAGAAAGCTGTTGTGCAGGCTTATGGGGAGATCTGCATCCCCTAAATCATCCTATCGTCATGTGAAAGCACAGTGAGGGTGTACCTCCTGGGGGCTTATCTCTGATGTGAGACCAGGTGTTATGACATCCTATCAGTTATCTCTAGTGAGAAAATAACTGTACATAGTCTCCAAAGCAGATATTATCTGCTTCTCTAAACATCCTGTTCACTCTGTGTATTGTGTGGATTAAACTGGATTGTGAAGACATCAAAACTGGAACTGAGACTCCTGCTGGAAACCTGCATTGTTCCTGTTAGCTCGCCTTCTGTCTTCCACTGCAGATGTGCTTAGAAAGCCTCTTGCCTATTGCTTCTCAGGCCTGGGGCAGTAAATTAATAATGCATAACATGGCAAATTCAGCACTAGTAAGTGGTTGCACTGGCATTCAAAGAGCTTTCTGTTCTGAAGAAGAGAAGAGTGGTGCGGGGTATACTCCTGCAGAGGACTAGAGGACCAACAAGGCTGCGCTTGGATGTTTTGGGTAGAGTGGTTAGGAGTTTTCCTGTTCTTAGAATTGGAACCCAGCAAGCATTCATCTCATTTCTAAAATGGTGATTTTTGGGCCATTGATTTATTATTTTTTTTTTTTAGCATGTTGTAATTATTACAAAATGAAAAGTAGAGATGTGGGAGCCAAGACTTACACCAGTCAAAAAAAAAAAATACAGTCTGCAAAAAGATATGACAATGCTTGGGAGCTATTGTTAAAACAAAACAACAACCCCCCACCCCCCTCAAAAAAAAAGAAACCAAATTAAAAAAAAAATAAAAAACCAAAAAAAACCAAAAACAAAAAACCCACAAAACCCAAAAAGCCAAAAAAAACCTTTAGCCAACAAATGACTCTAAGTTTTATTTGGTAATAGTTATACTTCATAGGGTGAGGGGTAGGGGTTTTGCTGGGGCATTTTTGGAAACCAAAAACTGGTTGGGTTTTTTTGGTTGGGTTTTGTTTGTTTTTTGTTCAAAGTGAACTACAGTTGTACTCCTTCTATCAAGCCATTCCATTCAGTGGCCTTCAGCAGTAAAGCTCCATGCATGCCATCGGGAACAGGGCTAGTGGTGAGCTTGGTGGTGAACACAGGAGAGCTGCTTTTTTTCAGCATGCTGAGCTGATGGAGGTATTAGGTTACTTTTGTTGCAAAGCCAGAGCTTGTTGCTGGCTGCCAGAAACACTCCTTTTAACAAACTCTAGCATGGCTTGAGTTCTGTGAGTCTGTCTTACCCAGCTCCGTGGTGGGACTCCCCCAAACAGTGTGTTCTGCGCAGTTAAAAGCTCTTTCAGTGCCAACAGCAGGTCACCTGTGAGTGAGGATCCCATTTTTTATTCCCCCTTACGTCTCAGGCTCCTGAACCCTGCAGCGATGGTGTTGGAATTTAATGCATTTCTATCCATGTACTGTACTGAGACTCTGAAAAGCTCAATTTAAATCCTGATGCAGATCAAATAATCCCGTATCCAAGCAGACTGACGAATTTTCTCCGTCTGTCTTGCCTTTTAAAAGAGCTCAAAGAGAACACAGAGTATTGCAGTGACCTCGCTACTCTTCCATAAGGAATGGAAAACCAGGGTAGGATCTCTCAAGAAATATTTTGGTATGGAGAGTAGTGCCTAATTTGTTGTTACTGTGTTTAAAGAGCCTTTTGCTTTGTTTCTTTGGTCAGTTGTCAGGGTGTCTAGAGCTAGAGACTTTGTGTGGGTGTCTCTGGCCTGCAGAGCAATGCTACCCTCTGACTGACCAGCCAGAGGTTTCATCCAACCTCTGTGAGCTCCAAAATGTGCCATGCTGCTCACAAATCTCTCCTGGGGAGTGGGATTAGAGCCACTCTGGCATGAGCTATTGGTGGGGTGGCTATCACTGCTGGTGATTTGGGCTGATTATAACTTTTCTGTGCACCATGGTGCTCTCTTTCAGTTTGTGTTGGTTTGGTTAAATGGTCTATTTCTTGCTGAAGTTAATACAGAAAAAAAGCAGTGACGATTTCTTATGATTCCCATTTGGATGCTTTCACTGGTGACTCTTTGGCTGATAGGTGTTTGGACAGGCTTTGGTTACATGTATGCTTTCCTCCAGGCAAAGGAGAACAAAATGGGGGGAGTAGGGACCCACAGAAAGTTCCTGCCTGTGGGTGATGGGGCTAGAGGTGCTGCCCTTTCCCAGGGCATATCCCAGTAAGACCAACATGTCCAGGCTGTCCTGCCTTTCCTCAGCACGGCCCCAGGCCTCCCGGCAGTCCTGTGCCTGCGCACGTGGAGTATAGCCTTGCTGTGCTGCCACGTGCAGCTGCAGCTTGTGGAGGAGGCCCTGCGGTCCAAAGTCTTCTGCTCCCACGGAGCAGCCGTGCCTCGGGAGGGGTGGGAGAGCCCAGCCTGTGGGCTGGACTCGGGAGTCTGAGGTGTGCGAGGTGCTACAACAAGCTGGGGATGAAGCGGCTGGTGTGGTGCTTCTGCCCAGCTCCTCGGTAGGCATGGCCGGAGACGACCTCTGTGCAGATCTTATTCTGTTGTATGGGGGATATTTGCAAATGACAATAAATTGTTCTCACTTTGGAAGGTGTTCAGATAGAGATACCGGGCAGGGGTCAGCCAGCCTTCCCCTCCCCTTTCCCCCTCCCTCCCGCTTTGCCATTCTGATAATCAATGGGGAGCAAAGCCCTTCCTTTGGAAATGCAAAGTTAAGCCTTGCCCTGAACGGTGTGTCCTATTGCATCTTGTGACTCTGGAACATTTACAGATCTTGTCTGCAAGCTCTGAATTCTCTGAAAGAGAGTGGGAGATGGATCTGCTCTTACTCATTGCCTGTCCAAGACATGTGGACAAACCCAAGATATGTAGACAGATCCAAGACATGTGGAGAGGTCCGGTCTGGGCAGCGTGTACTTGACACCTTTCCTAGTGCTTCAGTGAAACACAGTGACATTTCTGAGGTTTGTCGTGTGTGCATGGTCTTTTTGTGGCAAGCTGCTTTAGTGTTTCCTCTTACAAACTTTTCTGTGGCTTCCAAGTATTAACAGTCTCTAAATTTCTTCACTGTGATGAAGCGAAAGGGATATAATTCAATGGAGTGCTGCTTCTCCCAGGGGAATATTGTCTGGATAAAGGCCTTCCTGTAACCAAAGTTTACTGTCTTTTAAGAATGTTATTTCCAGTATTAGCATTTCCTTATCAGTGGTTTTACTGATCTTTAAAAGTACCTTGGAAGGTTTATTCAATCTTTGGATTATGGTATATTTATTTCTTAAGCTCAGTATTAAGGCTAGATTTTATTTTATTTTATAAATGGAATCTCTGACTTGTATATATGCATAGGATGAGGCAGAAGAGTTTAAAAGTTTTCAAAAATGTAAACAACTAGACTCTTTCACTGTATCTTTGGTATGAAGTATTCAATAAAAAATGTTGATTTGCATCCCGTAGCTGTGCTGGCACAGTTACCTGTGCAGCTGTATTGTGGCTCTCACAGCGAGCTGATCTGGCTTCAGTAAAATTCCTGGGTTATCTTCCAGTTTATCAATTCAGACTGCAGCTGGCTGGACTCCATGCCAGCACAACTGGAGGGGGCCGTGCAGAGAAGATAGTGCTGAATGGTGGGAATACCTTAAACTAGTGCTTTTGCTGCTGAAGAATTCTGGATCATGAAATCAGGGCATTGATGTTTGAAAAGAGTAATAGCGTGCACAAAACATAATCCAGTAAAGTAGTACTTTGTTTGTTTAGAAAAGCTGAAAAAAATGTTACCGACTTGAAAGCATTCCTAGACGGGCATCATTGGTCTCTCTGGCTGCCATCACTGAAATAAAAAGCTGGAATTGTTTTAAGCAGAAGAGGTGAACCTTAGTTCTTAAGTGTCTGCCTTAATCTAAAAAAGTTTCTTATGAATATTGTTTTGATATTTTCTTCGATCGCTGTACGGTGTACTGATGGCACTTTTTTCAGTCTCAAAGCAGTGATTCTAAGTTTCTGGAAACTGCAAGTGTACAATTGCTATACTTATTTATGGTGATTTGCTCTCTGATTCATTGATCAGAATACGAGCTTGTTTCTGCAAAACAGGGAATTTTGTAGGCTAGTATGTTATAAGCCACTTTTAAGCTTCTAAACAACTATCTGGAAAGTAAACAGGGTAAAATCAGAGGTTGAAAGCTCTTATTACATTTTAAAATTTCTGGGCTACCAGGAAGTTTGTGAAGTCAATTACAACTGTTGACTGTCAAAGAGTTGGAAAATATTTTTTGTGGCACTTGAGGAAGTTTTTGGGTTTTGATGTGGAAGTTTAGTTGTGGGGTTTTGTTTGTTTTTTGGGTTGGTTGCTTTTGGTTTTTTTGGTTTTTTCTAACCTTCATGGAGAGAAGGTTTGAGAACCTGAGCCTCTTCTGAAGGCTGGCAAGTAAAGCCTGGAGGCATCGTGGTGGGTCAGGACAAGGAACTGTTCTTTCTGAGGGTCAAACTGTGGTACCTCAGCCTGATTGACTGTTTCTTGATATACATAAGGAAGGCAGGCCTTGATCTTAATTGTACCTATGCTTGTTCCTTTCCCTCTTCTTGTTCCCCCACCAACTCTGTTAGGAAAAAGACATGATACCTTAGAAATGTCATGCTTTCTTAACTCATTGCTAGGTACCTTCTCTTAAAGCTTTTTGTCTTCAATTAATGTGGGGTTGTTCAGCATACACAATACTTCACTTCAGTATTAAGTAATACTGCAGCTTAAATTCTGATGTGAAATTATTTTTCTTCAGACTTCATATTCAGTTCCTGATATTTATAGAATCTAGTAGATACTGTCTACTGACAGCTTCAACTCAGTTCTTGGCTAGAGAATTTTAGACATGTATGAAAGCTTATGGTTATAACAAAGCAAAATGTCGTTTTCACTTCTAGTTTCATTACGTTTTTGAATCAAATGTTTAAAGTGAGACATTATTTGTTTGGTTCAGATGGTGTTTATTTTCCTTTCAGATGGAGGTGAGCTGTAGCTTGAGATGGATATAAATAACTTTTTACAAGATACAGTAATGACAGTGTTGGCTACTGTTACTCTGTCAATTCTTTGATTAGTAATTAGATTACCTAGTAATCCAGGAGAGGAGGGTGCAAGTGATCTCCCCTGGCACCTTGCCATTCTCTTCCTTCCCCAGCTGGAGGGGCAGCCCATGGGGCAAGAGGCATCAGGGGCTGGAAAAGAGCCATGTACCAGAAAGCTGCTGCACCTGGGCTTCTGAACAGGTCAAATAGCTGCCTGTGAGGTGCCTTTTCCAGGTGGTTTGAGTGGTTTAGGTGCACTCACTCCAGCATGAGGAGGTGCTCTGGCAGAGAGAGCATCTGTCTGTCTTGCTGGTCACATCTGACCCATGGGAACTGATGACTCACTCCTGAGGCCTCTCTATCTCTGGTGACTTCACGAACTGGAACTTACGGGGAGGAGCTCCCTCTTTGGCGGTAAACCATTGTCTCGCCTCCTGTGTGTGGATTTATTAGGGCTCAAAGATGCATGGGTGTGTACTTAGGAAGTTTCAGCTTCTTCATTCTCTTCTAAATTAACAATTTGTTGTGACAGCACTAGGAGCTTGGGCTGTCCCATGTTGGATGCTGCATGTTCCTTAGCCTTCCTGGCAGTGCCGCCAGCTGGGGGAATTGTCTGCCACCCACAGCATCCCTCTGCTCCCTGCCCAGTCAGCTTGGGGCTCACCCACTTGCCTTCTGTGGTGCTGCCTGTACCAGGCCAGACACCTGGGCTAATAAAAGAAAATAGTAGTAATCTATTCATTGTTTTATAAATGCAAACAATCACAATTCATATGTTGTGCCTTATAGACTTTCACGTGGTCTTGCCTTTTTTATATTTATTTAGATAAAAACTCAGATATATAGTGGTGTTCTGCTGCATTATCTAAACTGAAAACAGTCTTAGCTGAGGGATGTGGTTTGCCTTTAAATCTGGCTGACTTTGTTATGATTTCTGTGTCTGTTTGGGTAGTGGAATGACAAAAGATCTTGAAATCTCTGAAAACAAGCCTGCTGAGATATAAAATATAATAATAAAAAAAAGAACTGGTGTGATTCTCCTTACCTTAATTGTGTGTCTTGTGATCTGTTATGTTCTGCTTAGTCTGTTTTGTATGAGGTAATTGTTTTTTCTGTCACACTTCAGAAATCAGGAATTTATCCTCAATGGAATTGACTAATAGATGCCATAATCTTGTTATATAAGTAGCATGTCTTGAGCACATCAACAGGAGACTTCACCATTTTTACCTATAAGCCATCTCTATTAAGAATTGAACTTATGATTGTGTAGCACCATCTGTTAATTGTTTGGTAACTCTTAAGTATAAATAGATGTTCATATATACTTTGCAAGACATGATCATTTCTTTAATACGCTCAGCCTCCTAAAGCAGAATTTATTAATGGTAAACCATAT
>VZTE01001604.1:2789638-2844319 GCA_013397775.1 Eulacestoma nigropectus | reverse complement strand
TATATATATAGATGGAGTTTCTAGGGACATTCTAGTTGCCAACAATTGAATTCAGGTTTATTATGATTAGCTAGCTACCCTTGGTGCCTACTCAGAATACACCTGGATATTAAAGAGGTATAGTACCTGCTCTAATGTTTACAGGCTACTTTGCTAGACTTCAAATTAGTGGGAGGGCATTGAGAAAAAACAGGGATAGCTGAAGGAAAGAACAAAGGCTATGCTTGCGTGGTTGTGTGGCTTACGTCACTTTGTTAAGCAAACAGGGTGGTTCTGCTAAGCCCTCTGACTTTGTAGTTGTAAGGATACGTGCCTCCTGTACCGTGCCAAACCATCCCACTGATAGAGAAGTTAAATTGTTCTCCATCTCCCTGTCATCTTGCCAAAAAACAATGCGTAGATTGTGATGTGGGGGATAAGATCAAATGTAAGGGATCAGTAGTGCCTTTGAGAATATCTCCCTCACTCCTTCTCGTGGGAGACTTGCCTGCTTGCTGTCCCCAGCTGTTGGTCTTATCATTGCACTGTTAGTATTTCATACACCTGTTCTTTTTGTAATATTTTCTGCAGCAATCATTCTCTGGTAAGGGGTAGTGGGTATTAAAAAGGCAGATCCAACAAGGATGTAGTTGCATCTCTTACGTGCTGGACTTTGTGCTTCCGTCTTTGAAACTTCAGCTGGCATTGATGCAGAATGACACTTTGGCATTGTTGTTACGTGTACTGGTGTTGTAGACGTGATTGCAACAGATAAAAATGCTTGTGCTGGTGTAATTTTGCTGGGGAAGTAAGTGAAGTTAAAGCATTATACCACAATAAAAAACCTTTACTCATAACATGAAGTTGCAGATAAGAAAGGATCTTCCAGTTTTACTAGTCTATCTTGGGTATGTCTGTGATCTTAGTGGGTCTTTCTCATCCTACCTAATCTGGATCTGATCATATAAACTAATGGGGATAACCAGTTAGAAAAGATTAATTTCAAAGGGAAGATTGCCACTTTTGCTTGAAACAAGATGCTTATCTGGAAGTCTCTTTCCTTCCAAGGCTTGTGAAGGCATATGGGACCAATGCTGGTGCATTTGTCAGCACTGCTACAACCACTTGCATGTATGGAGAAGTCTTTGCCAGTGCCCAAGAAGTTATCTAATTCCTTTCCAACATCCATAGCCTATCATCTGCCATGGTGACTACAAAGACTTACTCCCTCAATGTGTTACTCTCTTGATGTTGCTGTTCTACTACGACCACGTGCCTCCCTGGCTGTGTACAGTGGACTTGGGGCTTGTCTCCAAGACTCATTTGTTGACCAAGTCTGTTATCACCCTCTGGAATGTGCTTGGGGTGGCTCTGGCACACCTGGGGGGAAATGACGGGCCACTTTGCCCCCATACCATATATGTTATGGCACATTCCAGGGTATAGCAAAGGCAAAGTTCTTTCATCAGTATCACAGGACTAAGTCAGGCAGCTGTAATAGCCCAGATCTGCTCTACATAGGCCAAGCACTGCACATTTCAAAGGCAAATGGGGCCTGTAAGGAGCCTGAACAAAATTAAATAATGAAGCTGGATTTTTAGGAAAACTGTGGGCTTTGCATTCTTCCTCAGTCAGTGCACTTAAAATAGTTAATCCTGGTTAGTTTTCTTCAGACGAACAGGTAATAGTATATAGTCTTTGTTGCTGAAATTAAATTGAATTCTTACATAATCTGTCTTTTCTTTATATCTGAAAGTGCTGTAGGCTCTGGACTCCTTGTAGCAGGAGCCTTGGACTCCTACTTGCTCTCTCTGATGCAAATGAATACTAATGGTGTCCAGCATTGTGTGCAGGGGCAGCTCTGGGTTGAGGAAATGATTCTGGAGCAGCTTAGCTTGATAAACCTGGCAGCTGAATTATGTTAATCAGCATTCCTTTCTTAATGAAAACCAGAGTGAGTTATTGAAATATCAGTCACACTTCTTGATGCCACCTCAGCTGATGTGACCACTTTTTGGATGTGATCCGAGATCTTTGCTTCAGCACTTGCCTGACAGTCATCCATCTCTTATTTTTCCTTAGCTATGAGGAGGTGCAAGTATGTATGACTGTTACTACAGTAACACTGTGACTGAATGTTCTAGTAGGAATGTGTTTATCTTAAAACCTATATTTATCTTTTTGCGAACAGTCTCAATTTAGCTAAGACCCTTTCAAAGTGAAAGTTTAAATTTATTCCACTGGAAGATGCTTTCTTGTGACAAACTTAGAAATATATTATGCACAAATTGTGTGTGCAGAGGGGGTGTTGTTTGAAGAATGTTCTTTTTAAAAATGAGCTAGATGCCTGAAATATCTACCTACAGCAAGCAGTAAAAACTATTAAACTGATTTTCCCAACCAGAGCAATATGACAACAGAACGAACTAAACTGAAGAAGCCAAAACTGAACTTCTGGGTCTGATTTAATGTATGAGGCCAAAAAAAATGTATTTTACTTACTTACATATGCTTGCATCAAGCCTTGAATTAGAAATGGGAACAAGGAGAAAAACAGTGGGCAGAAAAGGATGGGAGCCTTTCCACTGATTTCAGCAGATGTTGACTCAGATTCTTATTCTATGCCCTTTTAGCAGAGAGACTATCTCATGTAAGCAAGCTAAGGAGAACCACATCCTATCTCCTTCTTTCCATCTGTATTAAGTCTGTGGGCCTGCTACAGCATGAGCAGAAACAGGCAATCCACTGAAGCCTGTGGGCTATCTCCTTGTTAAGTAAATACTGCCTATCACAGATGGAGCTTTAGGCTACTAACCAAACTTGTTGAGCACTGGGAATATTAATGAGCAACCATGGTTGGCACTGATGGAGACAGGACTCTCAGGCTCATGAAAGCTAGGATTAGTTTTCCTTGGAAGGGGTTTTTGACTATGAAATCTCTTGTCCTTGGCTGGCCACTGACTGTATTTTGTTTCACTTTTTGAACCCAGACTGTTTACCTTTTTTTGAGAGAGAAGTTCAGGTGCAGAGTGTGGGAATGTGATTTTATTGCAATTCATGTAATCACTGCTGTCTTTGTTCTTAGAATTGAGACAGCAAGTACATTAGAACTTGTAACAGAACCAGTGCTCTCCCAGTTAATGTAACTGGTCTAATTTGTATGAACATTGTACTTAAGACCTACTGATGGACCTGCACATCCTTGTGCAAAGGGCTATGCAAACACAGACCAAAATGTCAATCCTCAGCCTTGTAATTTAAATAAGACCACTAGGAATTAGAGGAATACAGGCTGATGGAAAATGGGAAAAACAGGAGAGAGCAATGAGCAGGTGCTGCTGTGCTATATGGACACATGTAAGACAACCATCCTTCAGAACTGGGATGCAATTACCTCATACTGGTAATGAAACAAAATGTGGGCCTACTCTGCCTTCTGAGGTTTCCTACTGCTGTCATCCAAATGAGAACCATTCTAATAGGAATAAAGTGATTTGAATACTATACTGGTTTTTTGGGTTTGGTTGTTTTTTACCACAAACTTAAAATGCCTTAGACAGCTATGCTGAAGCCTCTTTACTTATAGGTTTTTTCTTGGAGACTGGAGTGGGTAAGACAGTTCCAGAGTATGTACAGGAAGAAAATGGGGGATTTTTTTCACTTCTTTTAATTTCACTTTTGTGCTAATGCTTCTGACTTTGGAAAGAGGTGTTAGTAGTCTGTGAGAATTCATGCAGGTGCAGTGGCTGCAGTCCCTCCCCTGGGAAATGATTTATCAGCAGCTTAAAGCAATAACTAAAACAGCCACCTGCCTTATGCCATTGCAGTTGGCAGTAATGTTATTGTGTGAAGGTTGCCATATGTGTAGAGATGCTGTCCCTTTCTGCCCTAGTCAGGAAAGAACTGTGCTGAAAGCAGAAAGTCTTTTCCATGCTCCTTGAAACTTCAAGTTAATGATTTGTTTGATGGACTGCCTTGCCTGTAAGTGCATTGTTGGGTGATCTTATTGGAATGACAGGGCAGGAGAGCTCTTACCTCTCCTGCTATTACTGTTTGTTTAGGCATGTAGGTATTTCCTGCAAAGCCAGCCCAACAGAGCAACTAGAGCCTGGCTGTGCAATCATCTGTGGTGCAGGAAAGCTAAAAGTTCAAGCTGTTCTGCAGTTTGCATAGTTTACTTTTTTGAACTTGGCAGTATAATCTCTTCTGCATGTTTGGACGTTTTAAGCAGAATCCACAACACGCTGGAGTTTCTTTATCTCAAAAAGTAAATGAGAAGTAGGGAGAACAGAGTGCCTCTGAAAATATTACTCCAAGTTATTTCTTCCCTTCTTTAGGTAAAAGACACTTCCCATGAGGTTGTGCTGGGGTATCTTCTTGATCTTTGGACAAGAAAAGCCTGGATCTCATCATTCATTATCATTGAATCAAATTCTTGCAGAATGCATGGTCCAGCTCCCGAAAGCACAGCCAGCTCTGAAGTTGGGTACAGCTGCTCAGAGCCTTGCCCTGTCAAGCTGTGCATATCTCTAAGATTCAAAACCACTAAAACACAAGAAGTTCCACCTTAATAGGAGAAAGAAATACTTTACATTGAGGATGGCAGAGCACTGGAAAAGGCTGCTCAGAGAGATTATGGAGTCTCCCTTTCTGGAGATATTCATAACTCACCTGCATGTGTTCCTTTGTAACCTGCTCTAGGTGACCCTACCTTGGCAGGGGGTTTGGACTACATTATCTCCAGCGATCCCTTCCAATCCCAACTATTCTGTAATCTCAAACGACTGAGATAATACAAAGGGCAGCTTGAGCTAGTATTTGGTCATTCTTATTTTGACCCCTCTCCTTCAGGAGACTCAAGGGCTTCTGATGCCTGACTCTTTCAGCCCAATTAATGGTCCTGCAGTTCTCTACTTTCCTCCTATGCCAACCACCCATCCCATACCTCTGACTTGGCTGGTGTAGATACTGAGGGAGACTGTTGGGAAAGCGTTGGGAGAGCCAAGGTAAAGAATATCCACTGTTCTTTGTTTAAAGTTACCTTTTCCTTCATAGAAGGAGATCGTATCAGTTGAGCATTATTCCCTTTTGGTAAGTCCCTCTTGCCAGTTCTCCATGATCTTCTCATTTTTACTGTGCTTAGAAATGGCTTTGAAGACTTGCTCCACAGTCTTTCTAGGGACTGTGATTAAGTCTGTGGTTTCCCAGGATAATCCTTCTTGAAGAGGCATCTGACCTTTTTGCATTTCTATAGTAATTAGGGCCCTCCTGAAAGTGCCATGACCTTTCGAAGGCAATTGAGAATTGAGGCATTTTCAGTGGTGCTGGCCAGCAGTCTCACTGGCCTCATTTGTCACATGAGCCCGTAGGACCAGACAGGTATTCAGTCTGCTCTCCCAGACACTTCCATTAGGCAGAGGAACCAGAAAGGCCTGAGATCAAACTTCACCAGTAAAGGCCTTTTCTTCTTCTGTTGCCACCAAGGTTTCCCCATCCCATTCAGTAACAGAACCATGTTTTCTATAAAATTGCTCTTAATGTCTCTGTACCAGGAGAAGAACTTGTTGTTTTCTCTTGCACTTTTTTACTAATTTTGTCTCTGCGGCAGCTTCAGCTTCTCTAGGACCCTCTCTGTACACTGGCATTGTTCCTGTTTCCTTAAACTTTCTGCTTTCTGTATGCTTTTGTGACATCTTATGAACTCATTCAGGGATGAGTGTAGTTTTTTTAAAAACTAACAAAGTAAAATGCCTGCTTGGGACTTTGCTTGAGTAAAGGCAATATTTTTAAGATTAAAACTCAGAAAGAGTACCCTGACAGCATGTATGGATACCCAGGGCTGAGGTAACTTGCAGTGCTTGAAGCAGAAGTCTTATGTGGGCTGATAAAATATTTGCGGGTATGTAAACGGACTGCTAAAGGTGATCTTATTTTTGATGAGAACTTATGAATATTCACTTGCTTCCTTTTCAGTTTCAGTAGCTATTTCCTATTGCAGCCTGTTGTGTATGGAATTGTTGTGGGTGTTTTCTACACCCACTCTTCAGGTGTTGTCAACTCTCACAAGCATTCATTCTGATTAAAAGAATTGCTGGGCTATATTATCTGAATTCTTTTGGCCTTTTTCGTGTTAGCCTGAAGGAGGAGGGAAGAAAAAGCACAATTTTGAGGGCTTCAAAAGCCACAGCATAGGCAGCTCATACCGGTGTGGTACAGGGCAGGATCAAGGTAGGTGTTACAGCCAAGCTCCTGATGACTGGTTACAAGTCCAGGAAGCAATTACTGCCCTGCTGATGCTTCTCTCAGCACTCAGGAGGAGGGGTTTAACTTGTGCACTCCTCAACCCACTAACTTGATTTTGGTCTCTGTACAGCCTGCTGAAACACTTCTGGCTGCAGAATCTCCTGCGAGTAGAGCATGAAGGAAAAATATAAAATTTCTCTGAGCTAGAATGAATATCAAACTACGTTGTGTGTTACTTGACAGATAGCTCTGTTGGAGATGAATGGCTGAATGAGAGCTTGGAGCTGTAATGTGGCTCTTAGTGCTTGAGCATATTTCACTGGCACTGAGTTTAGCTTTACTTAGCTTGGGAAAGCAGACAACACTGTGACGTCCATTTTATAAATCTATTACTAAAACTGATTTTTTACAGCTTCTCCTGCCTTCAAGGCTGCTAGAAATCCCCAGGATGAAGCCAGAAAGAACATAATCTGTTGAACTGTGATGCTGAAGCAAATTTGCAAACATCAATAGTGAATAAAATATTCTGCTTAAAAACATAAATCACTACAATCACTGAAATAGCTGACTATGATAAAAAGGCAATGAATTTTTCATGAAGTACAGCAATAGCACCAGATGGCTACTGGGCCTGTGGGAGAATCTTTCCATTTCACATTAATTCTGAAAAACAGTGAACTAAAACCAGCATGCAGTAATGAACTGGTCACACACAATGTTAATTTGGACCTTAAATAAGTGGATGAATAATGAATAAAATAATAAGATTTGTTGTAAACTGGCATATTTTCCTGGACTTCTACTTGAGATCTGGCTCCATGAGTTCTTGTCTACACAGGTCTCTCTCAATGTGTAGGAGGGTGGTGTTTGGTTTAAATTGCTTTATGCTCACACAGTTGTCTTCTGTATTTTTTTATCTTGTCAAATCCTGCTATAATTAACCTGCTTTCAAAGAGATATTACTTCAACAAAGAATGGATGAAACAACTGTAAAAGTTCATGTGAACTTTACCCATGTCATATGAGCTACAGTGGTAGCGTCTGCCGTGCATGGTTTTGTTATTTGAACGTATTGTTAGTTTAGCTTTGTATTTTCCAATGCTGAAGCAACATTTTTATTAAACATTGGTGTGTGTCTGTTACTTAAGTTTATGACAGGTTCTAGCCAGAAGTTTATTACGTCTAGCATGTGTTGCCCTTAGTCATGCCTGCTGACCTGTTTCGTCATCCGTAATAGGATAACAAACTAGAAATCTTAGAATAAGAGTAAAAATTGCTGTTGATGTAATGCTTAGTGAAGGAGTAATTTGAAGCTCAACTCTGTGACCTGTCAAAAACAAAGAAAAATGCTTGATTAAGGATTCCTCAAACAGAAAATTTATTGTCCAGAGCTTTTTCCCCTTCTTTTTTAAAAATTTTTTTTCTTCAAACTCAGGTCATATTCTGGACTTCCATTTGGAAACCTAAATTAGATTTTAGCCAGCAACTGTCATTTTCGATTGTTCTTTTTTCTACCTTTTTATTTTCATAGTGGCATCTCAGCCAGTTTAACAAAAGCAAAACATGATTTTATCTATCATACTTCTGACCACTGTACTTCTGGGTTGTGGGAAACTGGGTTGTACTTCTGGATTTGAATGTGTGGTTGTGTATGACTGCCTTAGACCGTTGCGGAGTAAGATTTAATGAACACTAATCTATATAAAGTCAAAGTTTTTTTTTTTTAGTCATGTGACTTTATTTTACTTATTTTGTTAAGTGCCCTTCACAGTTTACACCCCCGGTAGAGGAGCCTTTCTGTGGACAATTCATCTGTGCGTACTTTGTCCTCGTCAACCTGCTGACACACGAGTGTGTCCAGTCTTGGAAGTGAAGCTTGGCGCTCTTATTTGGCTACGTGGTGGCTGATGTCCACATTGTACAGTACCAGTCATGTTGGCTTTGAGGAGAAACAGCACAGCTACATTAACCTGATGCTGTTCCTCAACTAATGTGCCATGTCTTCCTGCAAAGTTAACCAGCCAGGTTGGCTGTCACAGCTTTCTAGCTAGGGGTGCTCTAACTAACCAAGATATACTTTCCTAAATATACATTTCAGGAGCTACCCACACTGATGAGTGAGTACACACGTATCAAGGCAAGGTATATCTTATGTTCCTGTATAAAATGGGTTAAGGGAACTGAGTCTAAATATTAAGTTATAATATTTCTTTAGATTAGCTCCCAAATTATGTTAGTCAGATGCCACTGTGCTCTGTTTGTATAGGAGGTTAGCATGTGTGGTTTGGTGAGTGGAGTGAGGAGGGGATAGAGGGCACCTGATCTCCAAGGCTGGATCCATAGTATGTGCCTAGGATTGGGCTGGGAAGCAGAAGGCTTGCACAGCCTCTCTGGGGCAGGTGAGGCACTGCACCAGAGAGCAGATGCTATCTCCCAACACCAGCAGTTTAGGGGCAAACTATTGAACTTTATTTCATTATGGGCTGTTTCTGGCTACAGGCTTCTGGTTTGGTTGGTGATGTTTTTCTTGCGTTCTCTAGAGTATTGTACTGCAATATTATATAATCATTCCTTACAGGCCTTAGGCATACTGCACGCTGCAGAGCTGGCCAGCTTGGATCTCAAAGCTGGGACTATGGCAAGAAGTGCTGGAGCTGCAGGGAGAGTACTGTGTGTCCCCTTCCTTTCAGGAAGCCGGCATAGTTCATGTGGTGAAGTGTGCTATTATCTGAGCTGTAACTCCTTGTTTCTGAGTTCATGAGTCTTACCTAAAAGCAACTGACCTGTAACTCCTGGGGTTTTTTTTGTTTAATTTAAACCACCTCAGATATGACCCTGAAACAAAATGAACAGGAAGATTTAGGAGCAGACTTGACAAAGCCTATTAAAAAAAAGTGAGTGGGGGAGGAGAACTGAAACTGTGCCAAGCAGTTATGGAGGAGTGAATGGACTAGAACAAGAGTGGTTTGGAGTAGAGGAAGCTGGGCATTGTGCAGGAGCAGACTGACAAAGTAGGTAACGTTACTCCAGTGTAAATATGTGCAACATGCTTCTCCAACTCGGCTCTGCAAGATTCTTGTATGAACGCGAGGTTCAGAGCATTGCCATACAGTGGTGTGTCTCAGCAGAGCCAAGCAAATAAAAGAAGCACCCTGTCAGTGTTAGTCACTGTGGCTCTATCTACATGTGTATGTTGATGATTGCATATACAAACTGTATTTCAGATGTGTATTTAAGTCTGTGTTGTAACTGTCTTGAAATGTGCTCTGAAGATTTTATTGTCATATTTAACTGTATAAAATTAGTAACAATGCAACTGTTCACTGGCAAAGTCATTCCACCTTAAACAAAACAAACCATTATCTTTCTCTGTCTACATTCTCTGGGTATAAACACAGGACTGCTTTTGCTGGCCGGAACACTGGCTATTTATAGCATTGCAAAAATCTTTCCAGATTCTCTTTGTCAAAAAGAACGGCCTGTTAATAGGTATGGGACAAAATAAAAAGTCACAAGGATCTCGAAGTAGACAGATAAGGAAAGGCTAGAAAATCCCGAAGGATGTGGGATTTCTGTTGTCCTTTTTGCTTTTTAGCAGTTGCTCCCAAGTCACAGTGCTGATCTACAAGATACTCATGAACAATTCTCTCGTCTTGTGAAAATACTCTCTGAAAAGCTTCATGATTCAGAGAAGAGGAAGATAAACACCTCTAGGGCTCTCACTGCTCCCTGATATCTTGTTTTACTGATGAATGCTGATTAGTTGGACCTGAGAAGTGGTGTTCTCAGTAAAACAAAGGCAGGCAGAAGGAAATGTGTTATGTTGCTCTCATTTAATGTTTCCATTTTGTTTCAGATTTTTTTTTATTGCTTTCAAAGTCATGTCTCTGTGTCTGCTTGCATAACATAAGTAAAAAATACTATACTTCAGTATAAAGAAAACATAGCTGAACATCTGAAAATCCGTCTGAAAGTGAAATGAGACTTTCTGAAATAACATAGAAAACTTCATATTTCAACTTCATATTCCTGAACTCTGGCAGCTGTTTAAAGCATACTGAAGGAACAAACTCGTGGTGTTGGTGGCTCACAGCTCTTCAAAAGTAATTTTCAAATGATGGTGTGTGTATATATGCGTATGCAAATATGCACACGTGTATTTGGGGAAATGTGTGTGTCACGTGGCCGTCCCTGACCTCCCCTCTCCTCGAACCTTGCATGCTACGGCTGCTAAAAGCACGGAGGCAGGGCTGCTCCCGGTGCTGGCCCGGGTTTCTGTGGCCCTGCCTAGGTCCCTGCTGGGGGAGGGAAGGTGTGTGGCTCCATTCACTACCCTGAATTGTGCAAAACGAGTGTCAGCATGAGGTCAAAGAGTCAAGTGCATTGATGCTATATAATGTTTTTTCTTCCGAGTGTTTTTTTTTTTCTTCCTCCTCCCTGATATAGTCTAATTTTTTTTTTTTTTTTTTTTTTAAATCGTGGCAGCGCCCCTTTCCTCTTTTGCTATGACAGCATGAAACAGGGCAAGTGTGGCCTTGGTGGGGTTTTGAAATGGAAGCGCGTTTCCTTTCGCACTGCGTTGCGCTGAGTCAGAGTGGCCGAGGGCTGTTCCTGGCAGCTGCCTCACGGCCGGGCTCTCGGGGCCGCACCCGCTGCCAGATAAACAGAACACTCTGTCTGCTTACGAGCTCTGTACTTCGGACAGTTCGTGGCATCTTTTCAAAGCTGTTCTGTTGTCGCTTTTCCTTTGATGTGCAAAGCTGAGCAGGAGAGTGAGTGCCTGTTTCTGCATCGAAGAGCTCCGGAGATAACAATGGTATCAGAGCATGAGATGACTATCCATGTAATGCTGTTAATATTCAGATAGCACCGCCTTTCAAGAGATAATGGAAGACTTTCAGACTGTCAGCCAGGCTCTTCTGCTTGTAACACGTAGGCTGGACTAACCTACTGAGAAAAAGGGATGTATATGAAATTTCTTACCTTGATTTAGTGTAGTTCTTAAAACAACCAAAACCAACCCAAACTCAGCTGTATATATGTTTCTGTATGTAATTAGGCAGATAAGTAGAGGAAGTTCCGCATCAAACAGATGTGTATCACTGCCCACAGCTAAGCAAAGTAAGGGGAAGGACTACAGCTAATGCTCTTCCTCATGAACAGGGAAGCTGGGGAAACTGTGGTGGGCTAGAAAAGCCTCGGAAGAGTAAACAGCAATATTGTTGATTTTCTTACAGGGGAGAGGTTATTTTCAAGCTTTTTTCATCAGTAGAATTGGGGTGAGGTGTACAGGCACAATGCCAGGTAGGAGTAGGACAAGTGCATTAAATTTTTAGGATAAAATTTTTAGGAGCACAGCCTTGTGGTCTCTGGGGGGATGCAGCCCTTGAGAAAGACATCTTTTAAGCCAGTGGGAGGTCAGTGGAAAGATCAGAGGACGTGTTCAGGGCTTACTCTTCCTACGAAGAACTTGAAGCTCCAACTCTGGCTGCTGTCTTTGCAAACCACCCATAACTCTGGTGGCAATCTTCAGACAGGGTATTTTTGATTTTGATGGGGTTTTTTGTTTTGTTTTTTGTTTTTTTAACCTAGCTAAGGTGGGTCCAACAGTCTTCTTCATTGTCTATTAATGTTACTTTTCAGTTACAATCTGAGGGATAGGCAAACATATTTTTCTAGATGTTGAATAGGTATGTTGCCTAGATTTTTTTGCTGCAACTTCAGGGCTAGCTGAAGCAACAAACACATCCAAGATCTATATTAGATGATATAGCAAGCTACTGGTGCCTTTGTAGTTCCCTTGTCCTTTCATTCATAGAGCAAGGGAGGGAACTGGGAACTTGAAGTACACTTTCCTGTGCAGGCACCAGCTAGTGCTGAGACACTTGAGTCTCTGAAAAACCTAATCTAGACCTGCAGGATATTATTGTGTTATGTGTGCACAATAGTTTGGTTAGATTTCTGAGAGGAAAACAAGGCTTTAGGACTATGCAGTCTCTAACAGCCATTATCATTAATAATGTATTAAAAAGAAGGTTTATAGCCCTGGGGCTATCATCTCAATGCATAATCTCAGAAATGTCAAGGTGACTCAGGATGATGTGATGGACCATGTCATCTCTGAGCTGCTCTGGAACGTGTCATTCCAAATAGCACACATGGCGAAATGCACACAGTGCTCAGACAAAAAGGCTCTTTCCCTCTCCAAATCACAAACACTCTTCTCCTTGGCAAGGATACATAGCAGCAACAGTGTGTATTGTCTTTGCCTTCTGAGAATGTGGGCTCCTTTTTATGGTCTGCAGCTAATCTGGGATATGAAAGATTCTGTGGGCAAATAATAATCTAATTCTTCCCTTTATTGGGATAGAAATACTTTTTGCTCATGTTCATAGTGGGGGAAGTTAAGTATGGCTCAAAAATATCTGGCCAATAGGGACATATTTGCCACATTGTTGCAGTCTAGCTGAAAGTTTATACAATTAACAATGTCTGTCTGTGTTAGTTTTTGGCTGTGTCACCATACCTCTCTCTCAGATAACATTATTCTTTTGAGGACAGCAGCCTCTGTTCGTTCAGTGGGTTAACCAGCACCGTGTTCTTGTTTGTAAATTGCATTAGAGCAGCTCTGAGATCTTTCCTGGGGTCAGTGCAAATCAGAGTTGAGCACTGATGCCAAAATCTCACATCTATTTTTTGGCCAGTGGTGTTGTTTTGTTTGGTTTGGTTTTGGTTTGTTTTTTTTTTTTTTTTTTTAATTTGGAGTTTTGGGGACNNNNTTTTTTTTTTTTTTTTAAATTGGAGATTTTGGTGACACAATTCAATGTAACAAAAAAAAAAAAATGAAGTTGATGACGTGAAGGGGGTTGTAGGAAGAAATGAATTGGAATTTTCCAGACTATAACAGAATGTTGTCTAAAAAGGGTAGTTCATCTGAGTGTCTTCCTTTTGAGTATATAGTTGCAAATTCTTAGGAAACAGCATTCCTAGTAGGGACCAGGTGGCTGAGCCACTCCTCCCACCCCGTGACCTGATGCTTTCATTTTATTTTTATAGAGAGACTTTTAACAATAGCCTTTTATTATGTTTAATGGACTTTTTTTTCTTTATAATGGGCTCAGCTTCCTGAGCAGCAGAACATCTACCTCCCTTGATAATTACCCAGTTTCTCTCAGAAAGCTCTTCTCTTAGAAAGCTTTTCTCTTACAGCACATTATGTTTACTCAATAAATTTGATCTGCACTTTGCATTCTAAGTGGGTTAGTCCATTTTAGCACCAGTTGACTTTCTAAATTAAAATAGCCTTGCTGGTATAACAGTGTGGGTGCATATTTGTTGAGTCTGGAACAAAACAGAGGTGGACCCTTGCCACTTCCAATTTTTTATGTTAAAGGACTAACACCTAAGTTATTCTTGGGCTCTGATGTGGCTGAGGCTGTGCAATGGGAAATTTGTCTCTGCCCGTTGCGTGTTACAGCACAAAGTGACTTTGGGTAGTGCTAACTCGAGTCAGAGCTCTGTGGTAAACATCTGCCTTCTACTGAGTTAGTAGCCAAGCTCTCATTGATTTCTGTAGAGTCAGGCTTGTAAATTTCTCTTTTTTTTTTCCCCTTCCTCCTCCAGCATCTGACACAAGGCACATATGAGCACATACCTGCCTATACATTCTGTTGCAAAGCCAGGTGACCATGTTAGCTGAGGTAGTGCCATGCCTGAGGCTACAAAGTCATGGTGAAAGGCTTCCTCTGCTAGGTTGGGCTTGGTGCTGTCCTAACATGCTCATGCAGATACTTCTTTTCCATCATGGCACATGAACTCAGAAAACGCTCCTCTACTTGGCAGAAGCCTGCAGTATGCAATGCAAACAGATCCCTGTCTGCCATCCAAGTGAGTTATACACCAAGTCTGCATTCCTCAGTTCTTCTCCGTAAAATGATGGTAATTCTTTCATCCTTTTGTAAGATGCTTTGGATGAAAGGTGTTTAATTGATGTAAAGTGTAACTGTTAGGAATGTACCTCATCGTTTCCAGCTGCTCATGCTGCTGACATACAACCCAATTCTTTTCCTCTCAGGCATTACTCCAGTGAGAATGAATTTTGACTGCTCTTCAAGCAGTGATATCCCAGGTTCACAACACTGCTGCGTTACCACCCTAATGGCTGACCTTGATTTTACTAATACTTTTCCTAATCCAGACAAGAAAAGTAACTTTTGCTTCTGATGGTTGACTCTAAAGACGTTTGATTAACTACCAGTAAAACTGAGGATACGTCTTTAGTTAGGAGGCTCTCTTAGCAAGAAGCAGAGCTATTTGTATCTGAAACAGTCAGGTTTCTTTTCTTTTCCTGCTGGCTTAGTCTCACTGAGACTCTGCTCCCTGAGTATGGGGATAGCAACTTGTTCTAGAGGCCATTGATCCATCCGTAGAGTCTCACTGTAACCAAATTACCCCTGCTGCTACTTTTTAAAATGTCTTTGTTTTCTTTTTTGGCCAGGAAAGGTTGCTGTGAGTGCAATAAGTAGCATCCTATTAGTGTGTTTAGAGCAGTTCTAAGTATCTATAAGGTTTAATTATTTGGTTTTAGTCCATGGCACAGATAGCTCTAGGACTTTTAATTTCCTATGCGTTCCTTTCTCACAAAGGTATGGATGGTAAAGTCACAGGTCTTAGGAGCGGTAAGGAGGAGAGATGTTACCTTCTGGAAAAAACAGCAAACTAACTCCACCACCCCCCCACACCAAAAAAACCCCAAACCAAATACCCGGACAAAAGAACTTAATATATAGTCCTTTCTAGCTCTTATTTCTTTTCTCCCCTGAGCCTGTACTGCTGTTGTGACAGACCTGTTTGTATTGCAAAGTAGCAGTTTGCTCTTGGCAGGTCTTATAAGAGCTTGATGAGAGAGAGGAGTCATTATCTAGTATCTGCCAGTAGCTCCGGGAAGAGAGAAATGGAATTTGGGTCTCCCTGAAGGTGTTTGAATTAAGAGAAATGCAGCCTTCAGGTGCTTATTATTTATAATCATATAACCAAGGGTTAATTAGGAAAGCCCCTGTGGTATTTCAAATGTTTGAGGGATCTCCTAAGGCTGAGCAAACCAGGCTTTGGGATGGAGAGTGAAGTCTTAAGAGGTAGTCCCGTGGGACTTTTGCAACACCACATGACTCTCACTTTCAATGGCTGAGCTTGCTCTTTTCTAAGCTGTGACGCAGGTGTTAAAGCAAGAATAGGGAAGTATTAGTGCCTGATAAGCAGCGTTTTGCAAAGTCGCTAAGTAATTGAATTTGAAGCAGATTGCCCTATTCACGGTCTGAATGCTAGCACGTATGCTAGCACATACACTAGCACATATTCAGTCTTGCATTAACAGTCACGATATTAACTAATTTACTAGTGTTTGTCATAGGGTGTGTATTGTTTTCTCACCAATGCCAAACGGCAGGCTAGCTCTAGCAGCATAGGATGTATCAAAAAATGGCTGAGGCTATGAGAATCGGCGAGGCAAAACCTTTAGGTACCATTAATTCACCATGAGGAGCCCATATGTACTGTACTGTATCCTCTGCATCTGTTATTCATCAGGTTTTTGAGCATTGGCTTGATAAACCTAGAAATCCTGACTGCATCCTTGAAAGCAGCTGCATAAGAATGATCTGTATAAAAGGAAACAGTCCCTTTTGCAGGAATATACTTCAGACAGCTGTGGAACTTCTACAGAAATAAGGCTCTGTTGTGGATTTTTTTGCCTTGTCAGATAATCTTGACAGAAAGTCCTCAATTCATTTGCCTAATGACATAAGATAATTCAAACACCATAAGTCACTCCAGTGATTTCTGCTTTGTCTGTAGCTGCTGTTCTAGGAGGGTACAGGTCCCACAGTGTTTGGTTAAATACACAACCTTAGGCTTTGGATATGCCAATAAAAGTATAAAGCATCTGGGAACTGATTTCCTCCATTAGTACAGCACTGCGAAAAACTGTAGAGTAAAAATTTTTCAATTTCCTAAAATACAAGTTTCTCTAGTATCTTATCTGCTTGAGCAGCTAAAAAGTCTCTTCACCAATGATATAATAGCTTTGAAGGTGGAAAATGCTTTGTTTGTTTGATTATTTTCTCAATGCCAGATACTTTTCAGTGTTTCTAACTATCTAGGATGTGATATTAAGTTTTGTGGGGTTTTATTTTTTAATAACTTACTTTGATCTCATCATTTGTTTCTTAAGTTTTGATCAGTAACGAGTTAGTTCTGTGCCACTCAATTCTCAGTTGAGATCTGTGTGTGTATAAAAATCAACATCAAGTTGCAGCACGGATTCCTTTCCAGAAGCATGTTAAACAAGACAACAGCAGTAAGCTGTGCTCAGGAAAGCCTGTCTGAGAGCACGTAGCTGGAAACACGGGGCTGTGCTTTCCTCTGCTTTGCACTGCTGCACAGACCATAGCAGGGCCCCAGCATCACAGAGCTGCAAATCTAGGCAGATGTTCTTTAACAATGGGTTTGATGTGTGGTGTTTATGACAAGTAAACTCGTTTAAGCTTGTGTTCAAGATCAGTTGAACTTAGATCCTGCAATTGAACCCTCCCTCGCTGTACTCTGCTTAGTCTCCTTACTGTCTTCACAGTAGGAACCATTTTTAAAATTCCTGATGTGAACAGGGGACTTTCCCTGACTTTAACAGAGATTGGACCGGATATATACTCTTATTTTATGTTGTTTTTTTTTAACAATTTTAGCCTTACAGAGTTTGTACAGTCAAGATTGTCTTCAGAACTACATCAATTATGACCAACAAAGGATCTTACTGTTATCTCTTAATGTTGAGTAAAATAAGACTATACCCAACTTGCAGTGATAGCAAAATGTGTCCGTGGAAGGTGTAGGCACAGAAAATTAGGCATTCCTCTCTGTTTTGGCTCTTTGGTCAAAAATATACTCTGCTCTTGAACTCAGCCCTGGCAGCTATTATTCAGGGAGGTTGTAAAGACAGATTCTCAAACTTATCACTACTGAGGGGAGATGTGGAGGATGAAGGTGGGGAGTGAAGACTGTGAGTTCAAGCTTGGCAAAATCTTATGTCTTTGAAAGCTGAAATTATGAAGATTTACTCTATGGATTAGCAGCTGTCAATTTTTCATTAAAACCGGTATCAAGAGACAGCTATTTGCAGTCAATTTTCTATGAGCAGGATTTAGTTTGGGAAGGATGGTTCCTAGTCAGGGTAGCTCTGCTGTTCTGCAGCTGTTATAATGTTTAGTAGGTTACTTATCCTCACAAGGCTGAAGCTGCAGCTAATCATACTGTTATAAATTCAACATGAACTTCTTGTATACTGTACTAAACCTTATCATGCTATTCTATGCTTAGAGTGAGCTAAGCAACAACAGCAGTGTGCTATCCATCTTTTCTTAAAAAAAAAAAAAAACAAACCAAAAACATTCTAAATAATGAAATAATAAATGGATAAGAAGGATAGGTCAAACTCAGTATCTGTCAGTTGTGACAATGTACTCTTCAATAGCACTGGCTTATAGGTATTCTGTGATGGGATCTCTGGCTAAAAAGGAGGTAAGAGTATTGCAAAAGAAGTTTTCTATAGAGTTATGGATAATATGGATAATAAAAGTGACCTCAGTTTTATGGGAGTGAAGAGTAGAGGTAAGGATAGAACCCAAGAAAATGCTGGGTCTGCCTCCCTGGAGCAGGCAGTGGTTGTTTCTAAGGAAGGTGATCTGTGCTTTCTTCCCAAAGACCGCACTGTACAGCCCAATGCCCAGGCTGGGGTGGCAATCAGGCAAAGCATTCCAGATGCAGGCTGTTGCCGTAAAGTCATTTTGTTTTGTTAGTTGCTTGCAGGCAGGGAGGGGGCCCCAGACTTCCACATCGGTGCACAAGCATCTGATCAGCTCTCATGTGTATTGCCTTGGGGCAGCACCTCTTTCTCTGGGAGAGATGCCTTCAGAAGCTATTGGCTGCTGTTTAGTGCTGCTGAACAACGATCAAGTATTTACTTCTTTCTTCCTGTTTTCTTTTGAAATTATCTCCACTGTGACCCTCAGCCTTTCCACCCCCCACACAGTTGGTTGTTATCTGTGTTTGAACCCTGTACTCAAGATCTCTCTGGTTTTGGTGAGGACTTACTAGGATGTATCTGCTTGCTTCTCTCCTACATATTTTTGAGAAGGACAGTAGCCAATGTCAGATACCACAGGGAAAATATAAAGACTCTTCTAATACTTCTTGTAGCTCAGGAGGAAAAAAAAAAATCATTGCTCTAATGTCAACCTCTGCTCATGAGTTCATTTTTCACTTTCCCCTGCTTTCCCCTGTTGCCCTATTTGCTTTCCTAAGGGCACTGCCTCCCACTTGGTGCAGGTGTGAGGCAGGTGTTCTTATGACTGAAGATGGTCTATTTGGGGCAAGCATGTGTCAGCCAAAGTCCCCACCTGCTTTCAGAGTGTGTTCTTCAATGTCAAGTTCAAAGGATGGCTTGAAGGTCAGAGGGGATTTTGTGGCTGTTTGTTTTTGGTTACATGTCTGCATCCTTGTTATAGTAACTAGAAAAGTAAAACTGAGGGAAGTACAGAAAGCTGAATTCTTGACAGCTGATTTTGAATGTGTTTATATATGTGTAGAGGGAGGCAGTTTCATGAAAAGTGTAAAAATGAGTCTATGAGGTGAGATAGACTTAGCTGTTAATTTTGGATAGCTGGTGCTGGTTTTGGCTGGGCTAGAGTTAATTTTCCTCACAGTGGTTGGTATGGAGCTATTTGTATTTAGTAGGTTAGTATGGAGCAGTGTTGATTATTCAGGGATCTGTCAGTTCCTGCTAAGCAGTGCCTACACTGAGCCAAGGCTGCTTCTCCTTCGCATCCCAACACTGAGCAGCCGGGGGTGCACAAGGATTTGGGAGGGGGAACAGCCAGGACAGCAGACCCCAAATGGCCACAGGGGTATCCCATACCATCTGGCATCATGCTTGGCAGTAAAACTTGGGGGAAGGTTGGCTGGGCAGCTACTGCTGAGGGATTGGCCGGCTATTTGTGTGTGTTGGTAGTGAGTGATTGTTTTCATTTGTATCTCTTTTCTTTCTTGGGCTTTATTTTTCTCTTTTTGCTATTTTCCTTTTATTATAATTTGTTGTTATTATTTTATTTCAGTTATTAATCTGTTCTTATGCCAACCCATGAGTTTTTTTCACTTTTACCCTTCTACTTCTTTCTTCCATCCCACTGATGGTATTGAGTGAGCAACTATGGGGTGCTTAGTTACCAGCTGTGGTTAAACCATGGCATAGCTATACCTGATGTCTTCACTTTCTCTTCTACTGGAAAACTTTTACTTAACTGCTCTGGATTTTCCTATAGAAGGAGTTTGGCTTCTCTTTTTTTTTTCTTTTTTTTTTCTTTCTAGTTTTTTTGTGTCATGGAGGCTGTTCACTTAATTTTATTTTTTTTATCAATGACAGTGCTTGCACCCCTGGAAAGATTCCATTTAGGGATGTTTTGGTGAGCAAAATGAACAAACACACCAATTCAGTGGGTATATAAAATAGTATTGTATCAAATTTTGGGACTTCTTTCTAAGCCTGTCTCAAACTGACTGTAACACAGAAACATGTCCATTTCCAAACTCATTAGTTTATTTTATTTTGCAGGATCTTGACACGCATTATTTCGCGTATGCAAGCATGCTGCCAAGTGTCTGAATACATATTACATTTTGGTTAATTTTCTATGGAAAGACAAGGTCTCTGAAGAGAATTTATTATTAGACCTGAATGGAATTAGAAACTGAAACATAGCAGTGCTGCAACAAGGACAAATTTATACCAAAGGCAGCTCCAAAATGATTTACATAGCTTCAGTTGTTTTCAGCTACCTGGAAACCTCAAGAGGCTGAATATATTCTTACATACTTGCAATTTGTAAGGGCCATAGGTATCTCTAATCCACAGTTTTCTCTTCATAGAGCTATGTTTTCTATTTCTGAGTCTGGCCTCCTGCTATATTTGTGGAGATAAGTAATGGTTTTTTTCTGCAATATCTTCGGGCGTGCCTGAAAAATGTTTTCTTTTGATAAAGAATTCTTGGGTTTTTTTTTTTAGAGCAGCCCTTGCCATAGAAACATGTTTTCAACTTAAAACTAATAGGAAGCTATTTATTTTTTAAAAAGTTACAAAACCCTCCCCTTTTTTTCTTTCATGGCCACCTCAAGATGGTGATTTGCTAACTTGCCTGAGTAGGACCCTAGAGTCAGGATGACAGTACTCCAAGTTTGGAGGTCAGCGTGCTCCCTTTGTGAGGCCACTGCTGATAGTGCCACTCCAGCAGGGTTTTGCTGAAAGCCTTTCCCTATGTTCCAGCCAAACATCCTACTAGTGAAACCGTGGTGGTCTGAAGTGCTGGTGCTACTGAAGGGCTCTGTGTATGGCACTTTTGGACAGTGCAGTTGTGTGAGCTTCCTGATGGAGCCCCAGTAGCTCATCCCCTTTCTACCTTGTGCTGGAGCTGCCTGATGGCACACTACCTCTTGTAGCCATCCCTGCAGTAAGGAGAAAGCTCACTTGCATAATCCTCCTGTCCCTTTCTTACACAGGGAAAGATAAGAGGGGGTGGGGAGGAATACACAGATGAAAATCCTGGCAGGAACACCTGAGCAGGGCTGTGCTGCAGCACTGTGATTCAACTTCTGTGTCTCATCTCTCTCACCTGGTCCTTAAAACCGCTCCAGTTGGTGGTCTGACCCTATACAACAGTAATCATTGCCATGAGAGTCCTTTCAGTGTCACTGGTTTTGATCTGCTCCTGGCTGCACGGAACCCAGGCTGCAGGCCTCAAAAGTGTGGGGCTCCTTCTTTGGGATAGTTCCCTGAGCAGCTTTCCAGAGAAAAGATAGTTTATTCCCAAAGGTGTTTTCTCTGACTTTATAGAAAAGGCCTTGGTCTGCTGCTGCTGCTTCCCTAAGAATGATTTGAAAACCTTTGATATTTGAAAGCTGAGCTGTTATGATCAGGCAGATAAATCACACAGGTAACTGGGCAAGAGTGTTCAGTGTTAGATAATATTCCAGAAAAACCCTTCACTTCCTTTCACTGTCCTTTTTAGCAGGGCTTTTCATGTAGTCTGTGACTGCAGTTTTGGATAAGGTAGCTATGGGAAGTCCTATGTATATTGGGATTACTGCATCAAAATTTGCTTTTTTTAAATTATCTTCAATATTTGCTTTTAATTTACTTTGAATGTCCACCTTGGCAAACTTACTCTGCCAAATATTTATAAAATATGCCTGTGAACAAACAAACCCCTGAGGATCAAACTGAAAAGTTTTTCCAGACTTCATTGAATTGTGTTTACTTTCTATTTGCCTTATATTGGTTTATTTCCTTTTATTAAGCTGCTGAGGTGGTGGCTTGGAGCATTTTTATGTTATTTTTCCCCTCCTTTCTGCTCTGCATCTCAGGAACACAGGAAAGAATATATAGGAACTGTGACCAAAGACCTTATTTTGCTTTGCTTTGTGTCCAGAGAAACTGAGTTGTGCATTTCATAAAAATGTGAAGCCTCATCTGTACTGTGCTTTCTTCCATTCCAAAATCTCCCACATCCCACGTTGATATGGGATTCACAGACTCTGTACCTGGCCATACTCTCCAGAGTGCTACCATGAGATACTTGAATAAGAATTAATGAACTAAGACCTCAGGAACTTTGTTTCATGAAAAGGAAATCAAGACAGGTGTAATGAGAAGACAGTTGCAAACAAATAACCTCAATTCTTAGTCTTGAAGGTTGAATAAGTCTGTATGTATCCGCAAAATAAATTACAAAGGAAATGTGCTCAGGCACTGCATCCAGAGGGACTTCATTTTGCAGCTAATTTATTACATTTTTCATGTCAGTTGGCCTGTCAAAAGATCTACTTATCTCCTGTATGAAGTGGTGTCATTCTTGCTAGATGCTGTTCTCTGCTAACAGGAATAATGTTTTCTCAGTCAAAGAACAAAATCCTGTAAAGCCTGTGAATGAACAGCCTAGCACTGGGCAAACACCATTTACCTCGCAAATAAATGTGCCTTTTCATTTGTATGTGATTGGCTTAGGTTAAACTTTTCCCCGATGGTTCATGAGCAGAACATTTCAGTGTTTAAGGTGAAGGGACAGGACCATTTAAAGCACAGGGTGCTGAGGAAGACCAGCTCTCGGGTGCTGGGCAGGAGGCAGATGCTTGTCCTGTTGAGTCATTGGCTGTTTGGGTTTTGTTCTTAAAGCTTCAACTTCCCGAGTCAGGGAACTGTAATTAACACAAGGTTTGTCTTTTGTCTTGTAATTGTACTGTTGGAAACCCAAGAACTTTGCACTGTTTCAGTGAACCTCCCTAACTGGAATGATGCAGTAAACCTGAAATACACTGTCAGAGGGTTGGAGTTTTTTTCCTCCCACCACGTATAGTAGCCGGGGCTCAAAGGAAAATATGGTATGTTCCTCAACTTGCTGAAAAATTATCAAAGCTGGCTTGCTGGGTGTAAGCCACCCTGCACAAGGTGCAGCAGGGTGTGCTGGGTGGCCTCCTGCTCAGCCGAAAAATTATCAAAGCTGGCTTGCTGGGTGTAAGCCACCCTGCACAAGGTGCAGCAGGGTGTGCTGGGTGGCCTCCTGCTCAGCCGAAAAATTATCAAAGCTGGCTTGCTGGGTGTAAGCCACCCTGCACAAGGTGCAGCAGGGTGTGCTGGGTGGCCTCCTGCTCAGCCTCATGGCAGCACCCTGACGGCACTGGAGCAGAAGCCCACAGCTTGTTGTACCCCATGCTGGAAATGCAACAGAGCTTCATTTCTGAGATGGGGTTTAAGTCTGGTTCTTGGTGGCAGGTCTGTTAAAGCATTTTCTTTTAAATGATCAGGAGTAATACTGTGGACATGTTAGCTTGTTCAGACATCTGGGTCGCTGCTAGAAGTGTCAAGCATGAGGGGTTGTGGAGCTAAGGTCTCTCATAAGATCTACACGTGAAATTGAGTTTAGTTTGCATAGCAAAACTGTTAAACTCTTCATAGGTGAAACCAATGATTAATTCAAAATGTAGTATCTGGCAGAAGTTCAGACTCAGAAGACCATCCAACTGTTATTATGTTTTGGGTTTGTTGGGGTTTTTTTTGCCTTATTTGTATTCATTGCTGGCACAGTAAAGGAAAGTGAATTCTTTCCTTTGTTTTTGCTATGAAGACTTGCAAGCTTCTTTGCCCAAAGAGAGTTTGCTGATTTCAAGTGAAGCAGTGCTCATTTAGGTGATAATCTCTTATTTGCTTCCTGAGAGGTGTAGATGTAAATAAATTAGTCCTGAATTACTGTTGGCAACCCTCTGCTCAAGTTCAGGCATGCCCCTGGCACTCATGTCTGCATGCCAAAGAGTTCTTGGCTAATACCTGTCAACAGAAACCCTCACTCAGTGCAGGCATCATGAGTTACCAGTTCCTAGACTGGCTCAGATGGAAAGGATAGTCTTTCACCTCTTTTCCCCATTAATTACAGGGCCAGGTATTGAATTATCCAGAGCCCTGTTAAGAGAGGTGGCCGCTCCCCTAGGAATGGAATCACGTTTGCCCATCACTCTGAAAGCATCCCTTGTCACCTGAGGCTTATGGTGAAAAATAAAAACCTTGTACACCCGGTGTATTGACAACAGATATGTGCTAGAGACAGGTGTGCAGAAACAAAGTAATCCTTTCCTGTTTCCAATGAATAAATTTTAATACCTCTCCCTCTGTATTTTATTGACCTACGAAATTTTTGAGGATATTAATGAGAAATATGAATGCTTCATGCTAAAACTTTATTGAAGGGGACTTGCAATTAAGATGTTGCATGTCCCTCTTCACATGGGAACTGGATAATTTGAGTGTGTACTTGACATTCTTCACTACCCTGCTGTAAATTTCTTGATCAATTAATTATTCATGACATTTGTTTTTAGCATTCTTTCTACCAGGTCACTGACCTCTCCACTTTTTAAGGCTGGAACAGATTGATGCCATTTGGATCAGAGTAGAGTTGTTCCTGTCAGAGTAATGACTTCTCTGATGCTTACTGAACTGAAAACAAACCACAGAGTGGATTTCTGCCCAGCAGGGCCATGTTTACAGCAGAGTAGAAGCCTAGTTTGGCAGAGAAGGTTTTACCATATAAACCTATAAAACAAATGTTTTGGTATTATGATGAGTTTAGGTGATTTGACTCAAATATGAAAAATCTCCAATGTTAATAAATTTCTTAAAACACAGAGATTGGAAGTTAGGAATCTTGGAAGTAGGTGGGTTTTTTCATATGTGTGATTTTCTTTCTCATTGCAAAGAAGATCCTAAAAAAAATTAATTACTCTAGAACTTTTAAAATTACTAGAAACCAAGAAAAACTAGTTATATTATAAAAATTTGCCTCTGTAATATATTTAAGCTCATATTTAATATATAGATGTAAGTGCAAGTGAGTTGCTGTGATTTTAGCACTAGAACATGTTTGGTATGCTTTGTGCCAGCAGTGGGAAAGATGTGGGATTGAAATGAAGATGTAGTAGGACATGGAAGGCAGGAGAAGGAAGGACTTTTTGGAAGGCTGACTCCTAACGTAGGGAAGGGAGCTGGCCCAGAGCTGAAACTCCAAAAGAAATGCACACCAGCTGTGAGTGACAGGGCAGGAGGTCAATGCAAAGGGAAAACAGCAGGAAAAGGCATGAAATCAATGGGTGTAACACTTGTTATTCAGGAAAGTTCTGGGAACTCTGCTTGCAGCAACTGTGCAAAAAGGGAAAGCAAATGTTCTTGGTGATCCTGATATATGCAACAAGGAATGTGCAAGTTCTGCTGAATAACTTTAGGCGTGTTTGATCTTAAGTCATGTTGGAAGAATAATTTGCAAGGTCTGGTTTGGAGGAGACAGAAAATGAATTTTCTAATGAAGTAGTGATTTGGAATGCTATGCACATACAAAGAGGTCCACAGGATACCTCTCTATACAGGCCAAAGGATGTGTGTAACTTCAAAATGAAGTATGTAAAAGAGACAGAAAGGAATTGACTTAGATCCCTTTTTATGCTTACAAATAATGAGCTTAGAATAGAGCTGTTTATCTTCACTATGGGCCTGAACACTTCCCTCCCAAATACAGTTAGTCAAGATAGCATAAACTATTTCGGTTACTCCTTCCTTGCTGCTTGCAGGACAAACAATGTTATTGTTGTTGTTTTTTGATAAACTGTAGGTTTGTGATTAGCTTCATGAAAGAAAGCTAAAATTACTTAATTTTTTGTGTGCATGGTCCTCCCCCTGCCAAGTTTAGCTTTCATGTTTGTCTCCTCAGAGAAGAACCTCCAGTCCCTGGGGCAGCTGCAGGTTCTTATGGGCCAATGCTAGTATACAATGGAGCAAGACTGAAATTTACTGATTCTTTTTTTATTATTTCTTTTGCTGAACTTGCAAATGAGGCACACCTCATGTAAAACAAGCTACTTGATGGTTTCACGAGGTTTCTCCACGAAGTTTGCAAAAAGGAGTTGAAATTTATGGTACAAGTGTGCACTGAAGCGCTTTGTTGATTAATGAGGAGGAGCATGTGGTAGAAAATTACTTCAAATCATAGCGGAAATTTTGGTTCCCTTCCTCAGCAACAATGTTGAAAGTAGCCATAACTTGCTGACTGCTTTAAAAGATGACCTGATAGCAGAGACAGGCATATTGTGTGCCCTCAAAGAAAAAGGAAGAACAGAAACTTGCTTTGTTCTTTAGATAAGACAGTTTCTATTCTGTCTTTTCTACAAAGTCTGGAGCTGTGTGCTGCAGGGAATGCCAAGGACCAATTAATCTCTGCCTCTGTGCTACTGTGAGGTCTGGTGTACCCAGCCCTCCTTGAAACATGTTCTGTTAGTGTCTGCTCTTGCAAGCCTTCAGGAATGATTTTCCAGTCTCCCTAGCCAGTCTTAACTTTGTATTTCATCCCTTTCTTGGTGCCTTCAGAATTCACTCTAGTATTTAATTTGAGTGCTAGTTATCAGAAATTAAGCTAATGTTCTTGTTTTCCTGTTCCTAGTGGCCACGGAAAATAATTCCGTTCTGTCTTATTTTATTTTGAAAACTGATATTTTATCTGCCTCTGCCATGATTTTTTTTTCCAAGTTAAGTGTGGCAATGGTTTGCTGGGCAAACCACTTCTGTTTGCCTCTGAATTTTCTATGTGAAATTTTGTTGCAGAAGAAATGAACTCTAACAGATCAGGTCAACTTTGCTGAGGTTTTATTAGAGCTGAATACTGAAGAGACACACTCGTAGTTATAGTATACTTACAGCTTCCAGTTTTGGATTTTCATTCTAGATATCCAAATGCTATTTCGTTTCACCCTGTCCTTTCCAGAGCCCTCTTCTATCCTCTCACTTGGTTTTCCTATATCCCTCTCAAGGGTGTGAATTTTACTGTAGTATTCCTCTGGTTTAACATGAACAGCTGGTCAATCAAAAAGGCAGAGGAAGAGCCTGCTAAATGCTGAAGGGAAACTAAATTTCTTAGCAGCCTTTTGACTCCTGCATAAGGGTAAACAAAAAAACTTACACCAGACTTTCCTGTGGGATTCAGGAGGGGCTCAGAGGTGTGAACACCAGTCAGACCATTATGATCATCTTTAAAATTTCACCCTGCATTTCCGACACACATCTTGGTTCTCATGGCTGAGAATAGGGCAGGAATATTTTACTTAATGCCAGATGTCTCCTTCTAAAGGTTTCAAATTACTGATGATATCATATTAGCTGTGTAGATTTCTTGATTAAATATAACTGTGGAAAAACAGTGTAAATGTTATTTCTAGTTTGGGGTTCCTCGTCAGTCCTTGGCTTTGTTCAGCTGCTTTGCACTCCCTTTCAATCCAATATCCTGTTCTCCTTATTAGCATTTGGCAGCAAACATTTTCTTTTTCCCACCACAGGTATTTATTAAATCAGCCAAAAAGCCACCACATCTGTGGTGAAGGTTTATAGTAAAGGCTTAACTTTTGTAAAAGATACACCTCAAGACATTCCAAGGGATATCTGTTGTAAGGAAAGAAAATTGACTGAAATAATGCTTTTTTAAGTGTCTCTCTCTTCAAAACAGGATCACTTGCTTGTGTATCCCTGTATCCCTGTAGCTGTGAACAGTGGCTGTAGCAAGAGCAGAACAATTTAAAAATTTTGGTTGCCCTCCTAAGTGTTGAACAGAAGAAAATATTTCACTTATGCTGTGTGAGTGGAACATCCAGTTTCTCTCCCAAGGAGAATAAGCACAAAACTGAACTGAAATTAGTCATTGTTTGTTGCATTTGCATTCAGCAGGAGTGCTGTGCATGGAGGGCCTGTGTTGCTGAGTCACTGACTGTGGTTTGCTTTCCCGCAATAGTGAAAGATGATGGGTATGAATAATGCTAAGGTCTGAATGTGTATAATCCTTATGCTGTCTTTATTCTCATGGATATGTGGGACCTTGCCATATCAACAGCAATTCCCGTCTTCCCTGCTTCATCCCTATCAGTCATTTCTAAGGCTATTTGCATGTGAATCCCTATGGGCACCTCTGGGAACACTGGGGCTGACCTACTACAATTAGGTCTCCTAGGCTTTCAGTCATCTTGCCACACATAATAGCTACATAATTCTGCCTGCCTGCAAGAAAATGACCTGTACGCTGAAGGAAAGGGCAGATGAAGGTTCTTACTCTGAGTAACTGCTCAGATAATCCATGCTGGTGGTGAGCAACAGATCACACAAGCTACGAAGATGAACTTCCTGATGCGCTGATACCATCCACCAAATTGTTGAAGATATTGACTGCACTCATTAAGTTAAGAAAGAGTCTATATTCCCCTGTCTATTCCCCTGGGGACTCTTGTGCATTACCCTGCTTTTGAGCTGGTATCTCTGCTGGCATTCACAACTGCTTAATGGAGTCCATTCTTCCCCTTAAGGGAGATGGGTTATTAGGCCTTGGACATTAGATAACATCCCCTGACAGCTAAGCCAAAGTTTGGCTGCAGAAACCTTGTCTGAGGGTCGGTTGGTAGCACAGCTTATTGCAGTGTGGAAGGTGCAGGTTTCAGAGGAGGAACATCAGAAAATGTCATGCTAAACACTGTTGAGGATTTGGAGCTCTTATTTCTGCAGAAGTGGAGTTTCACCCACAGTCTTTTGTAACTATTTCACCACAGATAGCAATGAGAAAGCAGAATTGTGGCGTTTGTAAAGCTGTTTTCATGTAGAGGAGTGCTGTGAGTGCAGCTGTTGCTGGCAACTAGAATGGAATTAGGTTAGGCAAAGTGGCATTCACATAAGGAGTGTGTAGGGGGAGAGACTTGTGAAAAGCAAGTTGTAGGAAATTGTAGGAAATACTGCCTGGAAGTGTCTCCAGATTCATTAACGTGCAACATAATTAATAATCTTCTTGTGCTGAAGCACTTGTGGTTATATAACAAATATAGGCTCAATGGGACAATATGTAGTGCTATCTCAGCAGTATAACTCTACACCATGGAGCAAAGAAGCTAAGTATGAGCTGATAGTTTTACTCATTGCCCTTATCGAACTTTCTAGGCATTGCAAGGTGCAACCCAGGGCATAGCGTAAGAAGTTAGGAGCGGTAGCAGTTGTATTTTTTTCACTTTTAATTATAGGGTTGATGAGTTCTTGGAAGTTTTAGTGGATGGAATGTGCTCCTGGTCATTTTCCAGTTGAGCAGTGAAGGTCAACAAAGCTTATTTTTCAAGGTGTTCACTTGGTATTGTTTGAAATATCATGAGAGGATGCTCCAGAACATTGTTGTCTGGGTGCAAATGAAAATATGATGAATAGATAAAAACAAAGGGTAAAATGATCAATTTTACTTTTTCTGGAAGCATTTATTCTTCGTTTCCTCATGGAAGAGTCTTTACCATTACAGAACTGTGAGGAGAAAAAATGCAAACACCTAAACTTTGAGGTTATGATGGCTGCTACCACTGCACCTTCTGATACTGTTTTCCCAGGTCCTGGATATTGACCGCTTTCTTCTGACCCCCTCTTTTCTGACAGGGTTTCTAGAGATTTTCTTTTTTTTCATGACACAATTTTGGTCAGATCTATCTACGGATATAATTGGGGATTTTATTTTCTCTTCTCCTGGCTCACCTATTTTAAAAAATTTAGAGGGAATTTTAAGCTTATTAGGAACCAAACTGACTTTTCTAGAGTTCTTGTGCTGGTTGTAGAGAAGCATTTTGCCTCTGTGATTTGGGAGATGTTTGATAAATTGCTTGTTCAAGGCTCTGAAAGTAAGAGTTTAACTGATGTCTTAGGTTTCAGCATGGGAAACCTTGTAATTTTCTTGTAAAAGAATATTCTTTTCCTGAAATAACTTCTTCAGTATTTTTGAGTGGGTTTCCTGTGATTTATTTTTTTCCCACCATCACTGGAGTGTGAGGCTAGCTGTTCTACTCTTCTAAAAGTAGGACTTCTGGACAATAAAGTAAAATAATTGGAATATATTAAATTAGTATAAAGTTGCTGATTTTTTAGCATCTTTTATTTTGCTAAAATATATTACAACACACACATGTAAGTAAATGGTAATGGTTTAGGGTTTTTTTCTATGGTTTAAATAAACAATTTGAAGTGCTGATTTTTTTGTCTGCTCTGGGCATGGCTTGGGAGAATAGAGACTATTGTCTTAAGGATGCTTCAACTTTCGTATACAAATGTTCTCATTTACTTCAAAGACAGTAACAACCTGTGAAAGTTATAGTTCTGCTTAAGTCTTCGCAGAAGCACAGTTATTGTTTCTGTTCTTTGAATCCTTGGAGGATACAAGGTCCACATCCTCCTTTAACAAACTCTTCTAGAGCTGTTCTGTGCTTGCAGGTAGAAGTCAAAGCTTATGTAATTGCAGTGATCCAAGTCCCTCTTGCTATTCATGTCAGAAACAACAAACAGATTGCAATAACCACTGTATTTTAAGAATGCCACAATTTTTCAAGGTCACAATTCTCTTCTATGTTTCCTGCTCTCAGTCTCACAGTTTTTTTGAAAAATAAGGAATTGAGTGCCTGTCATGCTACATGTGGTGTATCCTATTTAGGACAGGAAGGCATACTGAGTGTTAGCTTGTATCAGTCCCTTATCCCTTTCATCCCTTTCCCTGAGGTCAGAATAGCAAACTTCATGTCTCAAATTCATGTATGCATTTTGTTTGAATGCTTAGAAGCTATTTTTTTAGCCAACAAGGAACAGTGACGTTTACAATTGTTAATTCTAGAAGCAGCTGATAAAAATTAGAATGAATTTACAATGCATTCCAACAACCAAAACTCAGCCCTTGGAATATCTTATTGAAATTCTTCTCAGGACTTAGATTTATGGAGAAAGATAATGGGAGAGTAGATTAATTCTTCATAATTTTGTAAACAAGAAAACAATTCCTATATTGTAATTTTTGTGGTAAAAAGGGAAAAAAACCCCAAACAACAAACCAGTCTGAGAAAGAGAATAAGCAATGAATGGTAAAATCTGATTTTCTTTAACAGTTAGCAAATCACCTTTCTTCTGGTCATCTTTAAAGAAGACAATATTGTTCTAAAAATACTGGAAATATACCTTACCCTTGTCTTGTGAAAGGAGGATGTTGAAAAAAAATCAAGTAAAAGTGAGTTTTTCTGGTTTGCGCATATTCTACTACTTTACCAGACAATGTCAATCTTGAAGACAATGCCTAGACGGTATAAAAAGACACTTGGAAAGCATGAAGGACCTTTATGCTTTCTGCTTTGAGCATGTTTTTTCCTGAACGTTAACAAAATGAGGTAAAAACTAATGGATTTTTTTTTCTTTTTTTTTTTTTTTTACTTCCTGGAAAAAAGGGTATTTATAACATCAAAGACTACCACAAAAAAAAATATCTGCTGGTTCGGTCATACAATCCAAAGGAACTAAATTGAGGGCTGAGTATTTTGTGGGCTGTGACATTTCTCTGTAGGATCTTTTTTACAGAGCATCTTTTTTACAGAGGATTTCCTCAGGTTGTATAGTAGAAGTGGTACATCTATTTTACAGTCCAAGGCCAAATGTGTGCTTTTTCAAATATGGTATAAATACGCAGGTGCTTTTTATTACCTAAGTTATCAAAACTTACCCAAATTACTGAAGAAAGTTAATTCTAGTCAGAACCTTTTGGTCTTTGTATTTCTCTGGTGAATAACTAGTTTTCTTTCACTGGAAAAACCTGGTTTGTACAAGGATTCTTCTGGGACTCTGTGCTTTCTCCTGGAAGAGACGAGTCTGACTGTTGTGAGAGACTCAGGAGACAGTGCAATGCAGGCTTTCTTCTGTGAGAAAGCACAGCTTTCTTTTGTGATTGGAGGAAGTGATTCCTGTCTCCATGTTATTTTACATGCTGTGACGATAGATAAATCCATTAATTTGTATACTTTATACTAGCCTAAAGGGAGAGAATAGTGTTAACAACCAGGCTGTGCTTTCTGAAAGTCCAATTAAAAAAACTTCTAAACCTTTAAAACAAATAAAAAAATTAAAGGCTGTGTGTCAGAGCTCTTGGAATGCTTTTGTTCTTCTGGAAAATCTACCTTTGCCAGTAAATGTTTTAATTTATTGAGAATGATCTGAGTATTTCTCTTTTAATTTGAGAACTAGTTGGTGTTTTTTCTCTTTGGTATTGAGTCTCTTAAGTTCTCCTTCATTTTTACTGAATATTCTGTCCTTTAAAGTGACAGTAATTTACAGAAATATTTAAACCTTTACTCTTTCTTAATGAAATGTCATTTATACAGACCCTCCTTGAACAAGTGTCACAAAATATGTATTTTTCTCTTTACCTTTAACTTTGAGCGCTCTTTGAAATTTTCACTTTTCTTCACAACCATAAAGTCATAAAACTGGAACTAATAATTTTCAAATCAAAACTAAATGAAAGCTGAAGCATTCTTGTAGATGTTCTGAAAACAAAATTTTACCTTCCAACAAACTCTAGTTATAGGATTTGCAATAAAATGTTAAGGAGAAAATATTTAAGGATGATTTCAAGGACTCATCGTGGATTGGCATCCAAGCTATGAGTTACCCTAAAGAATTCCTCCAATAAATTCCTGTAATAAATACACTGCAATACAATAGATAAACCTAACTTATTTAAGATAATGCTTGTTCTATCTATATGGACACACAGGACTTGATGGCCTAGTCCTACATTTTAAATTAGGGGTAGCATTGTTTGTTACATTTAATTATTTTTCCTAAATATTTCTGGCTGTAGTCTTTCAGCACCTCTTGTATGGTTCCCTTCCAAATCTCTGGTGCCTTGTGTAGATATATAACAGAATAGCAGACTGTGGCTGTGTCTTGAAGGACTGTTTTCTCTTGGTAGTTCTTTGGAACTCTGATGAAATTGGACTCGTTTTGAAAAGCAACACCTGAAAGGGAAATGCATAATGTGTATCCTATGGTTAGCACATATTTCCTGTGATGAATAGTCTGAGAAGGTGGTGAATTTTAGTCAAAAGCTTGATGCCACAGGACCGTGATCTGCTGGTTTTGGGTGAGGTAATTTTCCTCTCAGTGGCTAGGACGGGGCTATGTTTTGGATTTGTGCTGAACCCAGGGCTGATAATGTAGAGATGGTTTTGTTATTGTTGAGCAGAGCTTACACAGAGCCAAGTCTACCTCTGCTTTTTTACTGCCCTGCTGGCAAGGGGACTGGGGGTGCATGAGGCTGGGAGGAGACAGGGCTGGGACAGTTGATCTCAGCTGACTAAAGGGATATTCCAGACCATATGACATCATGCTCAGCATATAAAGTGAGCGAAAGAGGTTTGAAGTGACGGCATTTGTCCTCCCAAATACCCATTACATGTGATGGAGCCCTGCTCTCCTGGAGGTGGCTGAACACCTGCCTGCCCATGGGAAGCAGGGAATGATTCCTTGTTTTGCTTTGCTTGTGTGTGTGGCTTTTGATTTCCCTATTACAGTACCTTTATCTCAACCCATGATTTCTCCATCTTTTATCTTTCTAGTTCTCTCCCCAGTTCTGTTTTCAGGGGAGTGAGTGAGCGGCCCTGTGGAGCTCGGTGGCTGGCTGGGGTTAAACCACGACACATTTATAGGTAAAAGTAAGTAACTGACCTAATCTTCAAAAGGAGAATAAGTAAGAGAAGGATCTACTGTTGCTGTTGAAATTTTTTTTTTCAAGGCTATGATTCTAATAATTCAAAGAAAAAGCAGCTGCTGCTTCTCTTGAATATCCTCTGGCATCTAAAGCCTGACTCCAGCTTTGCATGTCCTTTCCCAAGCATGCTGAAGGACAAGAATGTTTGTTCTGAAATACAACAATGATCTTGCTCTGACTTTAAGAATAATTTTCATTCAACTGCAGCTACTGAGGTTCTGTGTCATTTTTATCTACTGTCTACAGTATCTTCTCATCAGTCTGCTCATGCAGAAAAATCAAAGGTCAGGCTAGGTGTCTCACTTCCTTGGTGTTCAATTATCTAGTTGATATGGACTCATTATTAAATCGTTTTATGAAAGAAAATTGGGGAGCAAATAAATGCAACACAATGAAATCTATTATCCTAAAGATGTAGTGTGTGGGTGCATTTCCCCTCTCCCCTTGTAGTGCAATGTGGAAGTACGCCTGGAAACCGCAGTTATGGGACACAACAAAAGAACACCAACAACTTGGGGTAAGAGGAACTGGTTCTCCTCTGTCAGAGGAACAAAAGCACAGGAAAGTCTGCAAACATCTTGGATTGTGGCAGCAGAACTTGAAAGACTGGACCTGCCTAGACAGTCTGCAAGTCCTTGCTGAATGAATCTATACAAAGCACTAATGAAGACAAACAGTCTATTTAGGCATGCTGGAAGGCTCCCATTCAGCCAGCAGCTGGCATGAATGTTGTCAGTCAGAAGACACAAGCAGATGACAAATAACTGAAGATGTGGAAAAAATGAGATGACAATGAGCTGATTTCTCATTAACACTTCTTTTCTTCTTCTTTAGATATTATGAACACATTATTCAGGGTTGCTTGTAATGGCCTCCTAAATGCCGATAAGTCACGCTGCAGCAGTGTGCAGATGGGAGGCTGCTGCCGGGTGAGAGGACAGTTCCCCTTCACTGGAGCTGGGCACTTTGCATCCCAAGGTATTCACAACTTTCTGTTCTCCCAAAATAACTTCAGTGGAGCAAAAGAAAAGAAAGTCCTATGTAAGCAGAGCTGCTGTGAAGCACGAACAGACTATTCTTGCTCTGATTACAAAAAAAGCACAAATTTAATGAAAACTAGGAAAGGTTTAGTATCAAGAGTAGAGCTGGCAGAATACTTTAAAGTGCATTATCGAAGTAGAACAGCTTACTATATTTTTTCTTCAGTCTTCACAGATTTTTGTGTGTTCTTTTTCTTAGGATAATGGAAACTATCAAATAACTGAGAATTAAAAGCATTTCAAAATGTTGAAGAATTGCCTGGAGAGGCCTTCTGCTGTATACCAGCAGTATAAATGGCCCTGGACTGCAGAGCTTTGGATTCAGCCTCACATCCAGTGAGACAAACAGGACTATTGGGCACAACTGTTAATTATTCATTCTAGAAACTGGAATCCAATATAAACAGAACGTTTGTAGTGAAACTATGATGTTTTCAAATGCCTGAAAGCTGTTTGAGATTTGATGTTTGGTTGCAGTATCTTTCCTTTCTTCTTCCCCTTGACCCCCAGACCTGTCAGACCTGCCTTGCACAGTCACAGTTCCTTTTACAGTTTGGTCCTGGATATAAATTCAGGAGGTACAAAACAGATAAGTCCCACACTGACGTGTTGAGATGCTTGTGGGTTTCCTAACTTCTTCAGTTGAGGCAAGAGATTGTATTGGGCTACGCTTGCCCATGATATCCATATCTGATGTTTGACTTCATTGAAAATTTAAATCCTAAAGTAGAACATAGGAGTTTCTGCTTCCTAAACTCAAATGGTCAGTCCAGCTGAATATGACATTTTTTCAATGTTTACAGACCAAGTGTTTATTTTGTATGTGGGATTTCTTTTTGTTTGGCTCTTTTGCTCCTCCTCTATCCCCCAAATCACTGGATGACTGCTCTCAAAGTGTTTTCCTTGTTATATTGTAGGTTCTCCAGTGTAAGAGGACTGAAAGATGTGTGTGTGTCTGTTCATACGCAGAGATAGATGCCTTCATGGTAAAAATGTTGCCTATGCTTCCCTGTGGAGAGGATTGCAGTGGTCATCTGATAGATCCAGTTCTTCCACGAGCTTCAAATCCACCACAACAGATTCAGATTATTAGTTATCCAGGATTTATAGTACTATTTTCTCTCCTCTCCCTTTCTGTATAGTCATCAATAGTCTGTAGTACCTACAGGCATTTGAAAATCCCACTTGGTGCTTATTTACTCTTATGAAATCGTGTTGAAAATATAGTCCTTAGCCATTTTACATCTATGAAGGATGATGATACTTTCTTTAATGAGGGAATTTTTCACAGCTGGGGGAACCTTGTCTGCCCCAGTAATACTAAGCATGGGGTTAAAAACCAACAATGCAACCAAAAGATCAATTTACTGGACCTCCTTTTAGTGCACTCAGCTGTGCTTGAGTGTTGAGTCTCTTTCCCCATACGATGGGAGGCACCTGCGTTGGCTGCACAGTCATGCTGTGGAGGTGTTTATGTTTTTCCGACTCTGATAATTTCAAATTTTACAGCGCGCTAGAGATGATGTAACTTCAGACTGCTGCCAAAAGGCTCCTTTTGTGTGTCTTCTTCCCCTCTCCATGAAGGTTTTCTGAGTACTGAGCCAGCTGTGCTCCAGGTGGGGCTCAGGGGTTCAGGCTCCAAAAGGGTGCATTACTTCTGCCCCTCTCTGCACTCACTGCTGCTTATAATATTTCCACATGCCTGCACAGAGGCTATCAACAGGAGAGAGGAACTCGGGCGCACTTATTTGCAGTACCTCATCAGCAGGTACCACTTCCGTTTGGGTGGGTGCTGCTGTGGCCAGACCTGGTCATTGAAACTTCCCTTTCTCCTCTTCAAGTTGAATTTTTGATGTGTTGTGGCCTTATGAATACCCCGAATGACCAGTGATAAATAAAGCAAAAAAAAAAAATAAACAGAAAAAACCCACTCACCTCCCTGCCCCCAACTCCTTAGACATAATGTGTTTTCCTCCTAAAAAGCCCAGTGTTCCTGAGAGATGCTAACTGGTGCTCTATTATGTGCTGGATTATGTGGGGATTTAGATCTCTGCATATTTTAGCAGTGTCTGTATCCACGAACGCACATTGAATCAGCCCCTTTTTCCTCTGTGTCAAAATACATGGTGACAGTTCATGAAAATAACATCTGCCAACAAGAAGTACACCAGGCAGTGCAACAGCAGCTATGCTGCAGGCACTGAATTGGGCCTGGTTCAGCCTTTTGCAGCATGGCATATTTTTTTGCACAGTGAATGCATAGCATATCTTCATAATAAGTAATGGCTGTTGCAGCATTACCTTTTTTAAAGGTTTTTAAATTTGGTTCTGTGTAATTTGTAACAAAACAGATGCAGGCCTTTACTACCTGTGCTGTTAAAACACCTTCCTTTGCCTTAATGATTTTTTATTCATCATAAAACCAGTTTAATTACTGTTCAGTATTTTTGTTCCTTGAAACCCAAGACATATTGGCACTTTAAAAAATAAGCTTAAATTAATATCCCGTCCTCAGATAACTTGTACCCTGTTCTGCAAAAACTGTAGTTCATTTTATTTCTATCTAAGTTATGTTTCTCATTGATTTTAGTGTTGCACTCTGAATAGCAATTATATGGTTAAATAAGTATATTGAAATTATATTAATCAAGAAAATAAGCAAATTACAGAAATAATGAGCAAAAAGGGATGAAGATAGAGAAGGATGCATATGGGGTTAAATGCCTGCCTATGATGAGCTTTCTTTGCTTCCTGTTTCCCCTATCAGCTGCCCGTGTGCCCACCTTTTGAGCAAAAGAAATGTAAAATGAACAGTTTGGTGGCTTTTTTATGGTTGATTGGGTTTTTATCTGATTGCAAGTTCTTCAGCTAGAATATCTTACTTTTGATGTGTATGCCAAGGAGTACATCCTGGGGTCCTCATCTGGCTACATACTCAAAATAGTACTGTAATAGTGTTTAATGGTGATCATGACGGGAAGACATAAGTTTAGCACTACACATAGCAGATAAATTTTGGGAATGCTGTTGCTTTTGTGATATGGGTGATGTTGATGGCATTCCATCATTCTGCTATCCATAGCCACTTTTGTTCTCATTTTGTTAAGAGGCATGCTTTTTATATTCATTTTTTCCCAAAGGAAAAATGCTTGTGCAGTCCAGGAGAATTACACTAAGGGGAAATTAGCTGAAGCTGGTCTTATCTGAAACATGCCTACAGCATCATGAATTCTGTTGGCTGTGCCAGTGTGGTTGAGACTATCAGGAATTTCTCAGGTTAAAGTTGTAATTTGCAAGCAAATTTTTGAGTGATGATCCTGTAGATTTAAATAACTCGAGGGTACAAGCACTGGAATGGTATAAAATTATTGCTATGAGTGTGAGGACTAAAAACATATATGAAACAAAGAAAAATTCAGTGAACTGGCTGATTTTGGTGGTAAAAGAATAGACAAGGAGGCATAAGCCTTTTGTGGGAATAAAACAGAAGCAGCAAATTTGAAATTTTAAGATATAAACTCACTACAGCCTGTCAACAGGAATAGTGCCATGAGGAATTAAAAAAAAATAAATCTTTTCTAGTGCAAGAACTCTGTCTGTCTGTCTGCAGTGCATGTGATGTGATAAAGGATTTTCTTTTCTCTGTGTGGTCCCATTTGATTACAATGCTAGGAGAGCTTGGCTGCCTTCCATATATAATTAATTGCAGCTTTGGTTTTAGATTGCAGTGGGGCCAGGCTGCCTCTGCCCCTTGCGCTTGTTCACATCTTTAGATATCGTTCCACCATGCCAGCTGGTGAATGAATGGAGCCTTTCACAGCAAGCCTAATAGGCTTGAATGGTTGGGTCATTGTCCTTGCTGGCTCTCTAGTTAATCTAGTGACAAACAAGGTTGGAGCTGCTACAGTTGACGTTCTCTACTGCTTGCGTTTTCAGCGTAAACACTGTGTGTAAAGGGATTTAATCTTTTTGCCAACTCGTTTCTGTTTCTTGCTGGTTTTGGAAGGAATGTATTCTTTATGAAGAGGTAGCAGTAAAAACTAGCATGTGTTAGGTTCATTTGTTTACCCCTAGTTTCCAGAAAAGCAGACAGTTGAATGCCTCAGGTTGTGTGTTTAGATTCCAAGTTTTACAATTTTTTAAAAATTCCTTCTGAGGTTCAATTCTTTCTGCATTGTATGTGAAGTTAAGGTACACCAAGCTATTGCTTCAGTTCTTGCCTGGTTGCAGGGGTGTGCTTCTGAACTCTTATTTATTTTTGCAGTATACAAGCTCAAATAAAATTTAAAATGTAGGTTTATTTTCTTACAGATAAATGTTATAGATGTGAAAAAAGATCAATTTTTAATGCCCTCCTGATAGATGCAAAAAGCAGAAAATGTAATCTGAGTAGGAAATTCTATAACAATAGAAAGTGTCCTTTCTGTAAGTATTTTCAGTTAATTAAAAAAAAAAAAATCTGTAATACTTCTGATGCTCCTCTTATTAAATACTAAAAGTTAAACTAACTTTAGATAGCATAGAGTAAAAAAAGTTGTCAGAAATGCAAATAAGTTCCATGTAGTGTTTGAAAACCACACATATTTTCATAAATGCTTTTGCTTTATCATGATATCTAAAAATTTAGGGGCTTTTTAAAAGCCTTTTCTGAGGTCAGGAAGGAAAGAGAATGTGTGTGAACTTCTCATTTCCTTATTTTCTAGTTCTGTCAAAATCACAGAAGGGAAAGTGAATCAAAAGGGCAAAACCAACATCGAGCAAAACTGTTCACTCAGGGTCTTGTCATTTATGGAGCCAGGAAACAGAAATGCAGTTCTGGCAGCTGCTTTTCTTCTATAATGAATTGTGTGTAGTACAAAACCAACCAAGCAAAAAAAGCCCCAAATGAAGAAAACAACTCGATGACCTTTTCCTAGCTGTCCTACGTGAGAAAACTCTTTTGCAATGAGGAATGTTGTCACTGTAATAATGTCCTTCCATGTAACCTGGGTGTGATGCAGACATGCAGCAAGTGGCTTTGGTGCTGTCAGGGGCCTTTAATGTGCCTGCGCTGATCAGTACCACCGCCAGCATTGCTGGGGGGTCATTTTGTGCTCTGCTCTCCTCTAGTCTGGAGAAGCCTGGAGGGAGGGAAGCATCCTGAGCAGCAGCATGGGGGTGTCTGGGCTGCCAGGGAGAAGCAGGATGTGTTCCAGAGCCTCTTGGATAGAGGAGCCATGCTCTTTCTCTGTCTGTGCTTTATGAGATTATCTTCAATTGCAGTTCTTGTACACTTGCTTCCTTGTTTAACAACAAACTTCCAACTTTCTGGAATCTCCCTGGGCCTCTACCTATCTCTGCAGTTATAAATGAGCAATATGTGTGCATCGCAGTCTTTAACAGGCCCAATCTTGATTCAAACAACTGCACGTTGAAGGATTTGTCTGGAGCAGGCACTGTCAGGACTGTGCTGTAGAGGAATGGGGAGCAAAACTCTCATTAATGCTAAAGGAGAAGTTTGCCTTATTCCCTGCTAACCATGCTGAAAATATTCCCCAAGAGACACAGTTAATAGTCATAATATAATTTGATTTGCATTAGCCCTCTTTGCCTAATTAAAAATGTATATAAAAAAGCAGAAGAACTGTTAAACTCTTCAGTATTCGGGGCTTGCTATGACATTTAACCAGTGCAGTAAGAGCAGGAAGAAAACAGCCCGTGTTGACTTCCTTGTCCATTAATTTGAACATTAACCTCCCTCCAAAAGATATATTTGAAATGTGGTGTTCCAGAGTAAAATGGGGAGTGGAGTGCAAGGGGACATGGAGAAGGATTCATTCCTTGCTTCATTCTGTGTGGGAGCTCCCTCAAGAGCTGCACACGTGATGTAGCCTGTGTCCTTCAATCTTGCTGTGCACCACTGATATTAGCTCTCTGTTCCAGGAGTCTCCATGACTAAAGGTCATAGTCGAAATATTATTTCGTTCTGTATTGGGAAAGTACAATTTGAAAGCTGACTAAAAGAAAAATCTGAAATCCAGAGCTGAGTGATACTCATAGAGATTTCTAAAATCTCAGTGTATGAAAGAAGCAATTTTTTTTTTAATTCTGGCTTTTCTGCAATAGATAGCTACTTGAGTGGGCATTATGTTCTGCACAGGAGTTTCCTGCAGAGGGTTCACTGAAGATTTGTTAGCATTAAGGAATACCTTGGGAGGATTAGGATAAGACTCTTAGCAGACTAAGTCTCTAGAGGACATTCTTGATTACATGTGACTGGCTTCTGACTTTTGACATTACCCTTTAAAGTGCTGACATCAGGATAATTATCACAAGGCTCCATAGAATACCAAAAATTTAAAATATTCCCTCCAATTAAGATTTTGTTAAGAAGTTTTTATTGGCGGTGATACTTCATGATGACATAAAAATAGTGCTTTTCAAACATTGTATCTTGATCCAAAGAATAACCTTAATTGAAAGTTTATTAGACAAAAAAGATTACAATGAAAGCAGAAATAAACAGAGTTCTGTATCTGACTATTTGCAGCTCTCTTCCGATTTCCTTATCTTACCCATGACCCTTTGATTCACACTAAGGAGTGGTTGCCTTGCGTTCGTGCTGCAAGACATCCCTTTTTCTTCACTGTCAGCACTGATGCATCTCCACTAGTGCAAGCACAGTCCACTCTGAGGCAATTCTGCATTTACTATTCCTATGCTGTTTTAAACAGAATTGGTAAGTTTTGCGGGACTTTGATATTTTTCCTTTTTTTTTCTTTTTTTTTCCCACTAAAAACAATCACGTTTGTTCCGCCTAAAGAGATTTTTGTTAAATCCCCTTGCAAATGGTCCCTGATCTCTGTTTATATTTCCAAATCTTTTTTCCTTCCCAGCAGAGTGAGTTTGAGGGAGGAGCAAAATCACTATGGCAGCAGGCTGCTTTCCAGACACGTCAGAGAAACCTGCCAAGTTTCTTGGGTTCATTGTGAGTGGTGCTGAGATTCGCTTTTGTGTTTGTCACGTAATCAGCTGAAAATAACAGTATTTGAATGAGGATTTCACACTCCCTTATTCTGTTCCTGGCAGGGCTACTTGTGTTTCCTCGTCCGTGTCAGTCTCGTGCTTGTTCCTGGGAGGATGGAAAGGAAACAGTGGGGCAAAAGCCTTCTTAATTTGCTTCTGAAGACAAAGGTCTCATCATGCCTCTTGTACTGGAGCACTGGTACACATCGAAACAGCAGCCCCCTGAGAGTGTTCAAATGGGGTTTTCTGGAACTGCAACTCATTTGTTTTCTCATTGGCAGGTCAGAAGGGCTCAGGGAAATCGGTAGCAGTAGATCAGTCCTGTCGAAGCTGCAAGACCCAGCTGCTTTTATAAATTGTGTCAATGGTCAGCACCCCCAGCAGAGCAGCTATTGCTGTTCAGCCAGCCAGTCCTCCTGGGAGCAGAGAAACTCTCAGTGATAGATGCTCCTCTTGTAGGTTGTGTTATTGCCATCGGGAAAACACTTCCACAGCTTAGGAAGGATGTGCTTACTTCAATCTGTCAGTTTTATTTCCAAGCTCTGTTTTAGGGTCATTCTTTCAAATTTCAGCTGGTAGTTGCTGGGGTGCCATACCTGATCTTGGGCTATATACTCTTGCAGGCTGAGGGCTGTGGGAGTGTGATAATACTTTTGAAACACCTGCCCCTCAGTGCTGTGCATCCACGAGGAATACCCTTGCGTCTGATTTTTGTGGCGTCCTCACAAGTATTCAGCTCTGCAGTGTGGACAAGTCCTTAGCCTCCAGCTGTGTCAGCTGTTTTCTGTGGTGATGACACCAAGTAAAGAGAATGACGTAGCACCTTTTCTCATAAGTGTGCATGCTGTGTTTTTGGGATATCCACTGGAGAATGTATGTGGTGCTCCAAGCCTGTACACGAGGTTTTGATGTGTGCCTGTGTTCTAATTACTCAATGTACCTTATAGGCTACTCTGTTGATTCCCTATGAAATGGCTGAGTTTGGAGCCAAAGCTGCCTCCGTTATATGCTTTAGAATTATTCTCCAGAGGTATCCATTTCTTTCTACTGACTATAGGGGAGACATAAATTCCTAGCATAAGTTCATTGAGTCACCCTGGTGGTCTGTATACCTTTGCAGTGCTGAAGTAAGTCATCTGAATTCACCCCTTACTCTTTGAAGGGCCTAATTTAGAGGCTTTTTTTGCATTGCTCATTTGTTACTTGCCATTTTTCTTCCTTTTGCAGCAATAGCAACAGAGAAACCCTTATTTCAATGCAATTCTATCAGTTGTGTATAGAAATAGAACAAATACTTGGGAAATCAGAACAGATCCCAGAAGGGCCTTGTGGCAATTTTTATTCCAGTGTCAAAAAGTACCATTTACATAATGCAATATCTCTACTGAAATGAATAAACTGTGATTTAATGCAAGACCTTTTGTCTTTTATATCTTACATTTAAATAATAGATGCATAAAATTAAAATAAAAATATTTAAATGAATTATGTTTGGTTAATGAAGCTGTGAAATTGAGGCCAGTTTTTGACTCACAGCATCAAAAGTTTTCATTTTTGTTTTAGCAAGCAGTAAGAGGCAGGTTTGTATTAGCTGATCTGATCCAGTCCAACTTTATATTGTAATCCCAGCTGCTCCCCCTGCTCAGTTTCAATTTATGTATTACTGGGCTCTCCTTGGTCTCCTTTACTCCTTCCCTCTGTCTAAGACTGTAGACAGCTCAGGAAGGGTCATTATCTGCTAAGACAAGCATGGACAGGAAAGGTGACTGTCTGTTTGTACTTTTCTTGCCTTAGACTCATACCCCTGCTTTGTAAGAACCTTTCTAGGATCTCTAGTTTTTATAAGAAAACAGTACTTTTTTTCCTTTAAAAAGTGCTTTCCATATTGTTTTTCTTTTTTTTTTTACTGTGGTTAGATAATTCTCTGGAAGTGTAGAGGGGTCTCCTTTTGTTCTAACCAAAGGCTTTAGCCACACTCCAAAAGCTTCTCTGTATAAGATTTTTACAGCCTGTAAGCTCCTATAGGTTTCTTTCTTTATACAGGTTTTCCAAGGAGTTATTCTGCTTTTATTCATGGCTGTGGGGTTGTTGGGGCTTCCCCCCCCTCAAAGCTTTTGAGACAAATACCTGTGTTAGCTTCCTCCCCTGGCTGCCTTATTCTCAATTCCCTCCTAATCCTTCCTCGCTGGGAGTGTTTTCTTTATAAGCAAGGAGCAGCTCAGAAAAGTGCAGCTTGTACGCACTACAACTGTCACATGTACCTCCCTGAACTGCCAGATTAAAGGCAGCCAGTTTCCAAAATGTTAAATGTTAGCAAAGATCACCCAGCACATGCTTGATGTGCCATCTGTTACAAACAGGAATGAGGCTTCAATGAAGGAAGAAAGAGAATAAATCCTGTTTCTTACTCTGTGCTCTGCATATCCTGCCATAACATGATTTTTCAAACTTCTTTGGGTTTCCTTGGCAGATTTGACTTTCAGCCTTTTCCTAACACATGCAAACAGACTTTGCAGCTGCTTCTGTACCACATCTCAGGCATTGGTCATCTCTACTATCCTTCTAGCTAGAAGTGTGGTGCTAGGAAGTCCCAGCTGCTCTTAGAATAGATGAAGTCAAGACTCTTCTAGGAAGAAGCAAAAAGTCTCTTCTACTTCCCAAGGCTCATTGTATCCTGGGCTTCAGCTACGTCTTTGCAATTTTGAACTAGTCCTCTTGTTATTTCCTTTTGGTCTTGTTTTTCCTAATCAGATGATGGAGGACAGACAGACCACCACTAATTCTATTTACAATGCCTTATATGCCCCAATTGCAATAAATCTCAGACTACACCGTTCTTTGGCATCCAGGCATATCGTGTTGATTCTATGAAGAAGGCCAAAAAGCCCTGCAATGCATCTGCAACGGAGAGATACTTCTTTGGCCCTTTCAGTTGCTGTCAAGTGCGTAGCTGTAGCCTGACTTCCTATTTTCAGCACCCCTCCTTTTTTTTTTTTTTTTTTTTTTTTTTTTTTTTTTTTTTTTTTTTTTACTGAGTATATTCTTAACAAAAGAGAACATGGCCAGCTTTCACATGGGAAGCAGACGTTCAGGTTCTGGGTGCTGTTCTACAATCCCTAGGACTAGAGATTTTTTTTAACCTGCCCATCCCACAGGTGTTGAGATGAGGATTTTCAACAGGTTCCCCCTTTCTCTTACAGAATATTTTATGTTCTTTTAAGGTAAGTGATATATATAGAACTCAGAATTCGTGCTCAAATGTCTAAGTTTGTACATTGTGTTATAAAGTTAACATAGGGACAAGCCTGTACTAGTCCTAAATAGGACCCAGGCCTCACCCTAGCCCAAGTTCCACATTCAAAAAAAACCACATTCCAAGAACGGAACGTTGACAGGAAAAGCATCCTGATCAGATCAGCGTCATCTACATACTCCATAGAAGGTTTCCCGGCAGGACAAATGGCCCATCTCCGAGAACCTCCACCCAGGCCAGGCGCAAACCATCAAGATTAAGCATCCAGATATGGGCCATAACGACTCATCAGATATCCCACTGCGCTAATGAGAAATTAATCTCAAGCAGAATACGCTTTGTCCAGCCTGACTCCGTGAAAGCTTCTACTTCATGAATATGCTGAACAGTGAAAGAATACTCAGTCCCGGACTTTATGCACAAGAACTGTATAAAAGTGGACGTCGGAAGCCAGGGATTCGTGAACACAGGGAGGTCTGATGCGATAGAGGTCAGATCCGTGTTCACCCAGTGCCAACCCCGGGCTTGGTTCTGTCTCCTTTTCGATCGTGGCATTGCGTGTTCGAATCTTTCGGACATTTAATAAATTTTATACCTTTTCATTTATAACTTGGGCGTACATATTTATTACAGTAAGCATTCTTCTAGACGGTAAGCATTTCATAAGAAATGCCCTTTCAGTAAAGGACTTTTCTATCTTCCTGTGCCCCCCTGCTCTCTAAGCCTGAGGCATGGTGCCTAAAAGAGCAGAGTTCTGTAAAATAGAAAGTGTGAAACCATGTGTAACTGCATTGCATATTTTTGAAAAATATGAGGAAAAATGCTTAAAAACACAGAAAGATCAACTGCTCTATGCATGGCCTCACCGAATCCTGATAGTACAGGACCCCTTTGCACAGAGAGAGTGCTCTTTACATCAGCAGTAACTCAGGAACTTCTGCTAAGGGTTTTGAGAGACACTAGACAAACTTTTTCAAAGTTATTTTGAAATCAAGTTTTTTGTTTTGGGGGTGTGTGGTTTTTTTGCTTTTTGGTTGTTTGGTTTGGGTTTTTTTGGGGTTTTTTTTCTTCTTTTTCTTTTGTTATTGGTTTGATTTGGTTTTCCTTTTTTTTCAGGTCAGCTAGTTAGGATGTATGCCAGAAACCAAGAGGCTACTGGAGTATGATAGCAGTGTTTATGACTGTTGTTTATGACCCTGATAGTAGCCAGCTTTCAGACTACTCCTACTGTCAGGAATACCTTGTACGCGACTGGAATATAAGTATTTGTGAATAGAAGATTATTACTTGCTTTTTCCATATTTATGTAAAAAGAGATTTATTGTTCTTGATAGTGAAGCTGCCTCTCTTTGGATGTAGAATTTTACTTTGCTGTAATTTGGGGACCTTCAGACGTGCTCTTACAAAAGCATTACCCTAGTTATGGCAGGCTTGTCACAGTTAGTGGATGCGTGAGATGTAGATGAGAGCAGAACCCAGGTTGTGCTAGGTACTGCATCTCACTGTCAGCATAAGGGAAATTATAATGCCTTCCTGTCTGGTTATGGAAAGACTTGTACGTCATTAGGAATTTTGCCAGGGGAAATCCATGCGTCTGACACTTTTAAGAGATCAGAGCTACGTTAGAAACTCTTCAGCTGCAAAAAAGCTGTTGAATCTTACTGATGCAGACACAGGGAGGAAAGATTTTGGTAGCATAACCACATATACTTCTGAAGGTTAGAAATGCGCAGCACTGCAGTTCAACGCACCTGCAGAATTCCTGGAGTCTGCAATGCTTCAAATGTTTCTATAAGAAATAAATTACGGAGCAGCTCCAAATAAGGGGGAACTGGAAGGTTCTTTTTCCTGTGTTTAGAATAGAGTCAAAGCCGACTGCAAAAGTGAAGAATTTTTCATACCACTTCTGAATTCACAGCTTTCTTGTTTCTTTCTAGTTTGTAACATAAACTGACAGATTAATTTGTTTTTAAGTGGTTTATTGTTTTTTAATGTATCTTTTAGATGTGGATTGTCTATCCCTGGAAGGGATTACTGCAGAACTGGAGAATAAGTCCCATAGGATAAGAATTCAGCAAGGGAAAAGGATATTTCATCAGGATGCTACAATATTAGATTGAATTAATTGCTTATTTACGTTGCTGGCAAAAGACTGTAGAATGTGAGAGGTGCTCACTCAGCAAGAGGAAAAAAGAATGATGGGAAGGAAAACTTTATCAGTTTGATTCTTTTCTGTATGATTGCTGCTCCCAAGTGGATTAGAAGAGTCCTACTAGAGGAAGAGAGGGTGGGCAGGAGGGAATTTCCAATTAGAGATATTCCCAACCTTGTTTTACAAACAAAATTAATAACAAAGCAATTCTGATTTGGCTGAACAAAAACCTCACTTTGGTATTTCCCCCTACTTATCTCCTTAGATGCTCTTCATAAAATCAAATAATTCACTTCAAAATATAGAATAAAACTTATTTCATAATTTCCTTGAAACATCAAATTGCTACAGGGAAGGACTGGTGAAAAAAAATTGCATTTGCATCTCTCATAGGGATAACACATGGCAGCCAAAGTACTGTCACTATTTCAATATTAAAAGACTACCAAAGTTTGTCCCTGGTACTGCATGTTTACATCCCTGGTGTTAATGTGGATGGTTGTGTGATAATAAAGAAAAACGAAAATCCTGAAGGTGTCACATTTTTACACAGCACTTGAAACTGGTGTAGGGAGCAATCATTGTTGTGTTAATATTTGGTTTTGATAAAAATGACAGCCATATCTAGACAAATGTGTTGAGTGAGTCACAAAATGGCAGATTCTGATATAACACTTCTGACAGGGGGTGTTTTCTGAGTGCCCAAGGTGAATGTGCATGGTGTTGCTACTTTTGCAAGAAGTTGAGCGACACACCGGTATCTGGTCCCTCCTAGAGCTGGAAAATCTATTCTGTAAGGAGGAAAAAACACGCAACTATTGCTAAGTCAGTTCCATGAGACAAAGGGTCTAGCTATTATATTGTGGCTTCTTAAGGTTTGTGTCTCTCAATGAAATTTCTGATTAAAGTGGTTTGAGATTGAGTGAATCTTTTTCTGTTTTTGAGGTGTTTATCTTCCTCCTAAAAGAATTTCTGGGTTATGATGAGGTTTTCTTTTCTGCTCTTTGAAATGTCTGGAACTTTCCACCTTCTGGTACATTTGGTTGAAACTGGTCAACATGTCCTGGAATGTGAACATACGTGAAAAATGAGACAGCTTGGATAGATGCAAATCTTCCAGGCCAGTGACAAGAATAGGAACATTTGCACTACATTTCATTTTGCCAGGCTTGAAAAAAAGCCATTGTCAAGATTGGCTGGTAGCTTTAGCCATCAATGAAACAGCTGAGCCTCTGCATCTAAACCAATTACTATGGTTTTAGTGGGATTGGGCAAAAAAGGCAGCTCAATTCAAACTGCTTTATTGGCATGACTAGTGTTGAAAGCTTTGCCAAAAGGCATGGTGCCACTAGGGATTTGAGAGATTCAACGTGTCAAAATGATTTTGGTCTTAAAATAAGTGCTATTTGATTCTTGATTCTGCAATGATTAGAACTGGAGAAGGTTTAGATCTCTGCTTCTGATCTTTGGGGTTTGGATAAATGGTCTTAGTACTGGCCCTGTAACACTGTGTCAGACTTTTCATCTAAAATCTGACAAAGGCCAAACAATAAGGCTCTTTCCAGTGTCTAGAAATAGTCTAGAAAACAGAATTGGATTGAGGACATGAGGCACAAATCCCCTAACAGGGTCTTTTCTAAAACTGAAAGAAAGGCCAAATCCTTACAAATGTTCTGTTAATTTGCAAGTTATTGCTGTAATAATTAAATACTCAGGTGTGATATTTGGGCACTATTTAGAATGACAGTACAAAGAGTTAAATCCTAATTACTTTCAATCCAGTTTAAGGCAACATTAAACAATGCCCCAGAATATGTATGTCACTTGTAACCAGGCTCGTTTGTACTTCTGGGAGTCTAGTGTTGTGTAGTGGAAAATGTTAAGCTGATAAAGAGTAAAGAGCTGCACTATTTTAGGCTCTCTTATCCAGTTAGCTGACTAAAACTGTTTTATAGCTAGAACAGAGCATCTGGGCTGGTACACATAGCATTCATCAGAGACTCTAAATCTGTGAAAAAGAGCAGAGAAACAACAAGCTTGGAATAGATTCTGTCAAGCCCACAACATCTGAACAATTTGTAGTTAGAAAACCCCACTGCTGCTCAGAAGTCACAAGTATATGCCAGTCCTCTGAGATTTTTTTTTCTCTGTGAGCATGTGCTGTTTTTCTGAAGTTCCTATGTGCTTTCTAAAAAAAAAGTGGAAGATGGAACATACTGTACTGAGCAGCAAGGAAATGAAGCCAGCATTCAAAGAAGAAAAACAATTCAGACTGGGATGCTTTTGCTATCTCCCAATTTATCATAGTTTGCATATAAAAAGGACAATAATTTAGGTTGTTTTCTTTGTTCCCTTTAAAGTTTTAATGTAATACCAGGTGACTGACTAGTGCCCTATTGGTCCCATCTAAAACCTCCAAAGAGGTCATGGAGTTTATAAAGGATTGTCAGCCTGGGGCAGGTCATTTACTAACTGTAGTACTGATGTAGGTCTTAATCATGTCTGTGGCTTTTAACCTGAGCTGTGTCCCAGTCCCTGTAAAAGGCTTAGTACTGTGATAACATGTGCATTAGTTTCCAGATTCTTAATAAAGCAAAAATCCAGAAATTTATCACTTCAATATCCTTTCCTTCAAAAAGCCCTTGTGAAGCACTTAAATTTCTGCTTTTGGTCTTAATCAGAAGAGTTTTAGCTACATTGATGTTTACTAGAATGGAGGAATCCTGAAACTAACTGCATTTGTCAAGTTAAAACAGACCTAATTTTAACTAAAAATACTTCATTTATTAGACCCAAAAGTACAACAAAACAACATCTTTTTTTTCCTTTTCAACATCTAAATACATTATAAACTGCTCAGTTACATTCATAAAAAAACTGTAAAGAAAGTAATATGAATTTCTGCTTTGGGGTGGCTGTATAATATTGGGTCCCTGCTGATATGGGTTTTATTTTCAGATTCCAAATATTTTTACAACTGAACTTGGATATAGCACTCTTGAGGCAGTAAAACAGATTTTCAGAGAAAGAGAAAAGGATTTTCAGAGAAAGAGAAAAGGACTTTCAGAGAAAGAGAGTGGAAGATGTTGAAATAAAAAGGTGCTGTAAATGATAATACAGTGGACTGATGGCACTGTGACATTTCTACTTTTGGTCTTGAAAGAAACAGGACTATGTGGAAAGGAAGCATGGTGTTGGATAGAAAGCGCAAAAGTCACCTTTGGAGGTTCTTTTAAACTTGCCTTCTTTATAGATTTTCACTGCAGACATTTGTTCTGACCTTTGCCTTCTGAGCACTCCAGTGTACCAAACTTGTGGGAAAGCCCTTGATTTAAGAAAATATTGTTGATCCACTCTTCAGCCTCTTTCCACTGCCTAGCTGCAGGGGTGAGATGGGGAGAGGCTGCAGAGCTTCAGTTTTGCATGACCCCGAGGTCATGGGCAGCCTTGATGGCCTTGACCAGACGGTAGCTATCAATTGGTTGAGCAGCTCCAGTAACTGCTGTAGGCTGTGGCTATGTGTCGTGGTTTAACCCCAGTCAGCCACCAAGCCCCACAGGGCCACTCACTCACTTCCCCGAAAACTGAATTGGGGAGAGAATTGGAAGGGTAAAAAATGGAGAACTCATGGGTTTAGATAAAGAGAGTTTAATAGGGAAATCAAAAGACACACACACAAGCAAAGCAAAACAAGGAATTAATTCACTGCTTCCCATGGGCAGGCAAATGTTCAGCCATTTCCAGGAGAGCAGGGCCCCATCACACATAACAGTTACCTGGGAAGACAAATGCCATCACTTTAAACAGCCCCCCTTGCTCCTTCTCCCCTCACTTTGTATGCTGAGCATGATGTCATATGGTCTGGAAGATCCCTTTGGTCTGTTTCAGTCAGCTGTCTCGGCTATGTCTCCTCCCAACCTCTCATGCACCTCCAGTCCCCTCACCAGCATGGCAGTTGGAAAAGCAAAAAAGGCCTTGCTTCAGCAATAGCAAAGCCATCACTATATTACCAACCTTGGGTTCAGCACAAATCCAAAACACAGCCCCATAGTGGCCACTGCAAAGGAATCAAATTCTGCCTCAGCCCAACCGGCACACTGGGGCTGACCCAGCTCCCCAGAGCAGACTGGAGTCTGGGAGTTGCCTGAAAACCTATCTCTCCAGGAAGACTTTCCAGCTGAGGACTGCTCCTCTGTAGGTTTGCCACCTCTGCTTCCCCATCTGTCTGTGTGCAGAGCTGGTCTCTGAGCGGTTCCTCACACGTGTGTAAATATAGGCATGTTGGGTTTTCTCCACTCACCTGTCCTGCACGTGCTGCATAGATTAGGCAGCAAAATGCTGGTAAAGAGTGACTGCTTTATTCCAAATATACACCATGTAGCACTGTGAGTTCACAGGTTGACCTTCGTTTATAAGAACACCACCAACAGTGACATCTGGCTGTGGAAGGTCATTTTCCTCCCTGTGGAAAAGAGTGAAAAAGGTCTGTCACTTCAGAGGCCGAGCCAGCCAGGGATAGCATAATGTTGGTAGTAAATGTTTTTCTTGGACATGGCAGTGGTCCATGGTGGCTCTATCTCAGTCTAATGAACTGGGTGTATCTGGAAGTATCTCTGAGTTTTCCGTTTGCTCCTGGATCAGTTCAGCTCTGACCCTTTTCCTGGTGTGGGCTGGTACCAAGTGACCCATCCAAGCTCTGCTTCCCCTCCAGTTCCAGCACTGAGGTTGCTGTCAGATGGATGCCCTGCTGCATTCACTTTTACCAGCTCTGGCAGGACAACACGTGGGACAGTGTCTGGCACGTGAGAGCGTGAGCTGTAAGGATAAGTGTTTCCCTGAACGCCTCAGCAGCATCCCTGCATGGCATGGTGGCCTTGAACTGTCAGGCTATCAGTGGGTATAGGATGGCTTTTCAGCCTGGTGTGGGAGGGGAAAGGCATTGCAGCAAAATTTCTGTGAGTCTTGAGATCTCAGCCCGAGCCAGGGGCTTTCCTTGCTCCTGTTTGTCTGCATGTGTGCTCTGGGCCTGGCAGGATAATTAGCCCTTTCCTGGGCAATTTTTTTCTGATCTAAGTGCTGTGATATGGAGTTGCAGTCAGTGCCCTTCATAACAATGTGATGGGGACTGCTAAGGAACGCAAGGTTGTTTTAGCCAGGTATAGCTGGAAGGTGTCCATCTGCACTGCCAGCACCTCACTGCTGGGTGGGAGGGAGGTCAGGGTGGCCATGGCACTGCAGGCAAATGGATCTGGTTGCGAGGAGCAGGCTGTCATGGGATCAAAACTGGGGACCATGCAAAACTGAAAGAGGGTCCTTGTCTGTATGCTTACCCTGGAGTGTGGGGTTGCTTTTAAAGCTGGCATGCAGTGAGCCATTCTATTTTCCCCACCCTACTGTAGTAGCTGCTGCCAACCTCATTTAACAAGTACCTCCTATCTTTGGCCTGCTGCAGAGTGGGAGGGAGGACTGGCTCTCACTGTGTCTGATCTGGTTAGTTATTAATCCTGGTTCTTGCCTGATCCTTGCTTGTTACAGAAATAACATTGGCTTTGAGACCACTTATCAAAACTGCTTTTTATTTTTTTAATGCAGATCTAAGTGTTCCAAGTAAAGTAACAGCAGGTGCATGGGAGAGATAGAGGATGAAGTTTTAGGGGAGATGGAAACTATTTATGGGACTGAGTTAAGCATTAAAGAGCTTGTTCTTATGGTTGAAACAGAGACAGGTAATGCCACTCCACTCTTAGGGACCTGTTCTTGCCAGCAGGGGATTTTGCTATTTGACTCTGATCCTGTTTGGATTTTGTACCTGCCCTGTTCTGAACTTCTAAAAAGCCATTCTTTGCTCACCTTCTACAAACTCCCAGTCTTGTTCAATGTTGGACATGGGAAGATTTTCTACTTTCTGTAGCTCTCCAGGAGCTTTTCTTAAACAACAATCCCCAGCCACAGCTTGCTGTCGGAGGAGGGATAGGAGGTTAAATTTGGGAACTGTGGTTGAAGGTAAACTTCAAACTGGACTGGAGAGACTTGGAGGATCTCTTCTATTAAGGTTTCAAACTGCGACCATAGTATGGGTTTTATCGTGGTTATCAGATGCAAAACACACTGAGGTGTTACATTTGTCCTCTCTTGTGTTGAATAGGAACTTGTTGACTAAGAATGAGACAAAGGAAACAATCATAAGACTGAACTATCCAATAGTTACTTGGTCTGTAACTAAGGGATGTATTTAGATTTTGTTGTTGTTTTCTGCTCTACTATCACATGCATTGCAGCATGCTGTCCAGAATAACTCACTGTAGGAGAAAATTAACTTGCCTTTGCTATATGGAGATTGAGGTGTGATTTCTATTGCATTTGAAGAAAGGGGAATGAAGCTGCTTGTGACACAGCTGTTGAGTTTTCTTTTTGCCAGTTGTGCCCTTTTATAAGGGACTAATTGCACCTAGCATCAACACAGTGTAATAAGGATTGTAGAAAGCCGAATTTTGTTAATTGGAAATATCCAAAGCTATTTTATTAAAGCAGTCTTTGCCGGCCAAACTCCATGATGTACATGAATTTGTCTAGTTTTGCTCTTAAACAGTTGAGACCTTGGAGTCAATGTAATTTGTTATGCTCCATGTAAATGAGGCTGTACTAAATGACTAAGGGGTGTTAACCATGCAGGTCTGAGATGAGGAGTCTGGGGGGAAATGATAGTGTCTGACTGATAACAGCTACCCACCAGGGAAGTCCCTGGCCTTCGTTTCTGTAAAGATATGAGCATAAATGTATTATTACACTACTAAAAAGCCAGAGGACGGAATTCTTCTCCCCGCCCTCTTTTGAGGGCATTTGGGTCTTCATCCTTCAGCCAAGAGCAATTTTTGCAACAACCTGTCTTCTTGAGGAATTAAGTCAGTGTCAAAGAGAGGGGAGGCAGAACTGTTAATTGCAGGCAAATCAGTTGGGGTAAAAATGCAATTAGAAGAGACATTGTGGGAATTGCAAATCCCAGGCACTGTTTCTTTATACCAAGTTTTTCTATATTCTGATCCATGTGTTCAGACTTGCCAAACTACCCACTTAGCAAAGCCTGTAGCAAAAACGGGAATTTATCAGCAATTTATAGTGAAGACAAGGTAAACCTCTCAGGCATCTTATGTCAAATTTCACCTGCTAATGCACTTGTTTAAGTTGTGCAGACCTACCTATACCTTTATTTTTAAAGATATGCACTTTCAAGCAGTTGACAAGAACAATTCTATGAAAATGTCTGTATAAAAACAAGCTTTCAGATAAGAATTCTTCACGGCTGAAAGATAGATCACTGAATGGAATTAATCACTTGTTCACCTAAAACAAAATATGGTGCTTAAAAGGGTAGGGTCTGTTGTTAGAATAGATGTTTTGTAAGTACTATTCTTTTATGAAGAACTTGGTTCCGAAAGGTTCCTGTGCAGCTCCATTCAAATCAAGTTTTGTGCAGTTACAATTTCAACTCAGATCTGGACCTCTGCATCTCATCACCACAGCCATCTTTTAGAATTCATCTAATGCAAAATTAAAAAAAAAAAAACAAACATTAAAATTCATAGAGAGAACTCTGAAATGAAATGCATGTAAAGAAACATCTCTTAGCATACGCAAACGTTAACTCATGCAGCTGAAGTAGTGAAGCTCCTACATGTCTCAGATCCTTCCCCTTCCTTTCCAGCATTCAGAAAGGTTTAGGTTTGTTTGTTTGAGTGGTTTTTTTTGGTGTTTTTTTTTCATTTGGTTGGTTTCAGTTGGGTTTTTTTTTTG
>VZTE01001604.1:2746755-2789627 GCA_013397775.1 Eulacestoma nigropectus | reverse complement strand
GGGTTTTTTTTTTTGTTTTTTTTTTTTTTTTGTTCTTTGTGGAGGTTGAATAAAGAATTTCTGTTACGGAGAAAATAACGAAAGAAATTTGCCTGTACAAAGACTCCTTTCCAAACTCTTGGGACTCTGACTCCCTCAAATACAAATACCTTACAATTCAAGATGGGATATACAAAATTTTGATTTTGAGTTCGTATCTATGTGACTAGAGTTCTAGATCTGGTCTGAAGAGATACTAAAATGCTCACAGGCTGTTCATACCTTACTAATGTTTCCTCTGATAGAAAGAGTAAATGCCATGGCATTTGCAATCCAGCTGTCACCTTCAGGCATACTGTTTAGGATTGTTAAAAAACAAACCAGCAAAGAAACCTGGGAAGGTAAGAGTACTTGAGAGCTGATCCGTGACTGAAGGTGAAAAACGTAAGTTGGCTGGAATGTAATTGACATCGTGTTATGTGGAACAGATTCACCAAAGAGGAGTGTCAGTTCTATCTCCAGTCCTTGCCTGAATCTTGGTAAAAACTGAGTGGGACACTGACAAAATACGTCCATCTCGTTTTGTATGAAATGCCAGAGTATAATGAAGAGATTTGTGAAGAAGCTGAGATACTCTAAACAAAAAGATCAAAAACAAAGTTTGGGAATGAAAATTACTGCTGACTAGTACCTGCCCTGAACTCTGCAAGATGGATTGTTTCTCAGGGGTTTGTTTTTGGTGATTTTTTTGGTTGTTTTGTTTTTTGTTCTTTTTGTTTGCTTTAAAATATACTATAGGTGACATGGTGTCTCTAACTTGGGTTGTGGCATTTGAACTCCATCTAGTCACCGTGCATTTTCTCACACTAGTCAGATGAGGGCTGCAGCTTGTTCAGGTACACCTGAGCTAGACATACTAGTTAAGAAATAAAGATTTTGCAACATAAAGCATCTTTAACTCCAGCAGGCTTTTTATCTGTTTCCACATGAAAGCTGCTGTAGCTGAAGCATTGCTGGTGCTTGTTGGTGTGATTTCCTGCTTGGCTAACACTGACGAAAGTCAGTGCTCCGGAATGCCAGAGGTCCATTGACTCACCAAGAAAAGTTTGGGCTAGTCCTATCCCTTTTCTTGACCCAGCAGTAGACTTGCACAGATGCCTGCTGAATTGAATTGCTTGCTGATGCAGATGAAGAGTAGTTATAAGTTTGGACTGAAAGCAGGGAGGGTGGCTGGCCACTTGTCACGGCAGCATTGTCTTAAAGCATCAGAACAACAGTGCCCTGAGCTGGTTTCAAGCTGACTCAGACAAGCCTATGCAGGGTGTGGTTACAACTTTGCTGTTTGTTTGTGCAAACCCGAAATATTTGGGGTGTCATGGCATGGCAAGAGAAAAATTCCCACTCAAGTAGTATTAATGATGCTGGATTCTGGTCTGTGCTGCTTCTACAATCAAGTTGAAAAGAAACAATCCATTTCTCTGCTGCTATAGCAACTGAGATTTAAATGTGTCTTCTCTTGATTGCAATCCAAAGCATCATGTATCATGTGCCTGGGATTGATGTGTAGGAGACAAAGTGTGCCAGAGATTACTTTGAAGAATGTGCTGTGGCAGTTTAAGAAGTTACTACTTGCAGTTCTATCTTCTGCTCTTCTGTAGGAATTTCTGGTGTCCATGCTGGAGCTGGCAAAGGCAAAATGTAACCACACCAAAACGATCTCAAATTGTAATCTGGAATATCATCTTAGACGCATAAGGTCTCTGTCTCATGTTTGCAGAGAGATGTGGCTGCCGATGCCCAACAGGGTCTGTCGTGTCCCCATACAAAAAGGTTGGGAGGGAGAGCTGGACAGGAGTCTTGGTTCTGAACTGTCACATTTTACACTGAACATTTACAGACTCTGGCAGCTGAGGTGTGGATTCCCACCCTCTGTGGCTGTCCCTGTAACAAGGCACAGCCATCGTAGAGGAAAGTGTGGGACAACTGGAGATACTCCCAGTAGCTGGCCCAGCTACACCTGCCTAAGAAAGGAAGCTGGAGCTGTGCTCTCTCAGACCATGTGGCATTGTAGCTATGGTGTACGCATACATTCCTGTCTGCCAGTGCTGCTTGGGGAAGGTACCCTTTCTGCAGAGGTGTAGAATAAATAGGGTTTGCAAGAGCCGTATAATTTAACTATGACAGCAAAGACCAGATAGTGTTTGTTTGTGGCATCTCTGGATGTCTCAGAAGGCTGCAAATACCGGGTGTGTGGAGCGGGTAGTTGTCTCGAGTCACTAGTGCTGAACTACTTGAAACTCACCAACATGTAATGCTGAGGAAAACTACTACATGTCTGCTCAGGGTAAGAGGTAATAAAGGTAAGATACAGTCTAGTATCCTACAACCTTGATTCTGCTGAACTCCTTCAATTTGGAGTTGTTTTTTTCCTTCAAGGCCTCGGGGGAGGCCTTACCTTCTTGAGTAATCCACTCAGCTGTCCTGAGTAGCATGGTTAGACTATTACAGTCACACCAGAGCAGCATGGATTGGTGCTATCTGGCAAAATACATGTTAAAAGCTAGGATATGTGTTTGAGACGCTTATTAACCATTACAGAAAAATCTTTGGTTTGCATGCATTGTAATGAAAGAGTTTCTGTGGTCAAGACTAAGAAAATCAGTGACACTGTTTTTGTACCTCTCTGTTTTAATGATCTGGTTCTTTTGATTAGCACTTAATTTTTGCATCAAAACCTGACTAAATTGATTTAATGATTTTAAAAAATGAGTAATCAAAATTTTATCCCTAGAAAACCTCTTGGAAATGAAGGTCTGAGAAAGGTCTTACGGGATATTCTCAACCCTATGGTCTTATATCTGCCAGGAGAAATAAGGCCCAAGATCAAGTTTTCCAGTAAAAAGAAAACATTCAATCATTCATTTGTTTTAGAAGTAACTAGGCTGTTCTTCTGAAGGCAGACCATTTTGAGAGAAATAACTTTTCCCAGCACGCATAAATATTTAAGTTTTCTACCATAAAATATTAACAATGAGAGGAAAAATGATACTATCCCCATTTTGGTTTTTTTCCCCATAAATAAGAGAAAAAGAAAGTTTGAATAGTTCAAGTAATTCCATTAAAACAGTTACAGTGTTAACTTCATGCCTGATAAGTATTGTATGTATCCTTACGTATCATATGTAGAGGTAAGAACTGTAAGCTCATTCTGCCTTGTTGGAAACACTTATGATCAAGCATTGCTGAACAGCCTTGCAAGGGTCCCTGCATGATGGATTGCCAGGTCTGACAGTTCTTACAGATATGTTTGGCACTGTTTTAAATCTCAGTTTGTTTCCATTAAACCTTCTTATGCAAGGGTTAGATGATGACTACTGTGTCTTGCGGCTGGGAATAAATGCGCAGGGGCTTAAGGGAGCTGCCCCCTTACCCTTCCCCCTCTGATTATCCAAGAGAGAAATGTACTTCTGCCTTTTCTCGACCTGAAATTTAGGGAAAAAATGACTTAGTTGTTTTAGCCAGTGACTCTGACAACCGTATAAAACTCATATACCCTTTTAGGAACAAAGAAATATTGGGCAGGAGCCTCCTTTCTTCTGCATGAGTGTGTCTGATGACCATTTGCAGGATTAGTCTGCTCCTCTTGTTAGAAAAGCACTCTCCTAAGAGATACGTACGTGGGTGTTAGCTCCTCTCATTGTCTGTTGGCATGCAAGTCTCTAACCTCAAAGTTCCCTAAGTAAAGCATGGCATCCTTGAATGGTTGGGGTTGTAAAAGACCTTAAAGATCATGTAGTTCCAACCCTCCTGCCATGGGCAGGGACACCTTCTACTAGAACAGGTTCCAAAGCCCCACCTAACCTGATATCTATAAGCTGATTTTTAAAGTTTATTTTTTTTAAGGAAAACTTGAATCTGTCAAAAAGAAATAAACACACTCTGAGTTTACCTACTGGGCCAGGTGCTTCGGGAGTTTATGCAGAGGAGTTGTAGACCCTTGTGCATCTGGAGTGGGAGCCTGGTTCTTGGGGACTAGTCCAGAGTGGTTCTGCCCCTGGTGAGGTCATGCAGAGGCTGGGTTGGGTTATGGTCTGGTTTAAAACTCAGGATTTTTTCCACCAAAATTCTTTATATAACTTATCCCAATAACACTAAAAACCTTTTAGAAATATTTGTTCAGATTAAGGCAACACCTGTGTATCTAGCTTAATTTGAACAAATATAAATCTAGTTTGCTGTAAGCCATTCTTGCATTTTTCAGTTCAAAATTCAGGCTGGTGTTTTTTTAATCTTTATTCTTATTCTGTTAATAAGTTTCACTGACTCTTCTAAACCAGCAAAATTCTAATTTTCCTAATTCTCTTGATTAATGCCAATAGAATTTTGCATTTTCCAAATTCCCTCTAGAAATGCTACTGTTTTGCAGACAGACTAATTTTAAAGGCTCTTCAATATAAGGTGGAGATTTTTTTCAATAATATTCAGATTATTAAGCTACATTTATTTTTTGCCTCAAGTACTTTCATTACAGCTATTCCCTAAGTGTCAGAGACTACAGCTAGCTGGAGGGAAATCAGATACAGTTTAAAATCCCTTCATGAATTATTTTGTCACATCAGTGACAAGAATAACTTGATAAGTAGTGGCAGTTTGTTTGTCAAATGAATTCCAGCATGAGGCCTTCTAGATAAACACAATGAACACTTACAGGCTGAATGCTTGACCATAAAGATCCTCTAATACCAACCCCCAAACTTCAAGGCTCTGTGTTCTGAGGTGCATCCCTTTAATTAAGGAACCCAGACTGACCTTTTTCCAGGCTCCTCATCTGGCATCTGTCAGATGATTTGTCATTAAGTCATCCCCTCCCCACACTATTAAGATACTGAAGAAAACAGTACTGAGCAACCTCTAAGGGTAGAAGAATCATAAGCCTTGTCTTTAAAATTTGCATTAATGCAGACAATTGTCTTCTTCATTGCATGGAGGCAGAGCCAAGGACTGTGTTATAAGAAAGTATTTCAATGAATTATTATAAAGTGCTTAAGGACAGATCTCCCCTGATGTGATCATAAAATCATAGAATGGCCTGAGTTGGAGGGGACCTTAAAGATCATTCTGTTCTAACCCCCCAGACATGAACAGGGACACCTTTCACTAGACCCGGTTGCCCAGAGCACCATCCAACCTGGTCTTGAACACTTCCAGGGATGGGGCAGCCACAACTTCTTGGCCGTAAAGAATTAGTTTTGTGGTACTTTCAGGATCAACTGTAGCTCTGTTTTGCTGGAACAGTTTGGGAATTGTTTAATGCAACTAGGAACAAACTTGTGGTATAATACCCAGGGACCACAATGAAGATTACTGCCTTGTCCCCTTCCTCCCTGCCCCACAGAAGATCAGAATCCATGTGAGAAAGAAAACCTGTCTGGAATTTGATTGCATGGAAACTCGGTGGGAAGCACTGCCATATCATTAATATTACATTAGAAGGAACAAGAAAGGCCAATTATTCCTAAAATATTTTACTCATATTTTACAGCTGTAAAAATGATGACTCAGAGATTTGAACAGAAATCTGATTGGTTTATTCTGAAAAATAGATCCTTCAAGGCACTTATATTTTCTGAAATCATCTGAAAGTTGTGAAATGCTTTTGTGAGCAATTGGTAGGAGATCAGTGAACATCCCCTGATGTATATCATGGCCTCATGGATGGTTTTGTCAGAGAGTTGAGGTGGGAAATGCTGTCGTACAGGGTGGGAGAGGAGCAGAGTGGGTGGCTCCATGCTTCAGCTGGGTCATGGACCCTGGTGTTGTATGCAAAACTGCTGCAGGCCAGCAATATTTGATTTTCAGCTGAGGTATATCAAGCTGAAAATGGCAGCGCTATGTAGACTTTAGGTTGTTGACTGTTTGACTCATTGATCTCTCTCCTCTCATTTGACACCTCTGGGCTATTTGCTTCCTATAGAAATGGTGTGTGCTGGGCTTATACGGATGGCTGCTACCTCTGTTCCAGGCAATTTACTGCTTCGTAGTGTCATCAGATGAACAATCTGCCTAACTTACGGAAAATACAATGGTTATTCTTCAAAATCATGTTAAACATTAACCAAGCAGAGGAACTCAGTATGCATGATAGGAGGAAATATCTCCTGTGCATCCAGTGCTGAATAAATAATGCCTGATTCTTGATGCAACATTGGTGTTAAGGAGCTTTTTCTACCAATTTTGGTAACAATAGGACAAATTTAAGAAGAAAATAAATGTCATCTTCTGCTGCATCTTCTAGTCTTCCATGGTGCACATAATCTGGTCCTTAGCTTTGAGCCCTCTGGCGTCAATTCGAGCATTGATGATTATTTCAAAAGGCTTTTCAGGTGCAACAGAATGATTTTGACTAAATGTGACTCTCAGAGTGAAGGGAGTCTAGTTCTGCTCTGCTTGAAAACAGGCAAAACAATGATGCTTTGACAAATATTTCTCTTGGCTATGAAAGTGGAGAGATGAGAAAAACACTTGGCTAGTCTAGGTAGTGCCTCCATTATGGATGCAGATATATACACAGATCTTACACATACTTGTGTATTGAAGTGGCACTAGAAACACTGAAGCAGAACTAATTTTAACTGAAAGAGGTAACCTTATTTCCAGTGTAATTTCTACTTTAGCAGATTACCTTTCTACCTGCCACGCAAACAGGACACCGTACAAAATGGTTTTGTTGGATGAGAATGGGTGTCTCTAAATATTTTAGAAGCTTATTTCCTGGAAATGTCTTGTAAGTGAACATCTATTTAATATTTGCTAGAGTGACTACGTTGCAGGTGTATGCATAAGCAAAAAGACTGCACTCCTGTCTGATATAATGGGGAAGATGATATTGGCATTAAGCCAGTTCATTTGCTGTCACTAAAAGGTTGTCCTTACTTCTTCCCCTTTTTTTCTACCTGTCTCCTGCACCCAGCCTCAAGGATCTGTCTTCTTCTTCTGCCTTGTCCTTGCTCTGTGACTCACCAGAATGGTTGGTGCTTAAATTCACTACCCCAACAAAAACCTCTTAAAAAAATTATGCATATTTGGGTTTGCTTTTTAAAATTATTTTTTTAACTGGACTAAGGATGGTAAGGATGGGTGTATTTATGTCAGTGCGGGGAACACGAAGCTGGAAGCGAATGGAAGAAGATGTGGAGGAAGGGCATTCATCTTTCTGCAGCTTTGGGGTGTTAGACTTGTTCAGTCCAGTATTGTGTAATAGCTGTATGACGCCCTAGGACAAAAATAACTGACTAATGCTTAGTTTCAGCTTTAGACAGAAAAAAATGAGAGGATCATAGAAGGATCACCTATTATCTCTTGTTTCATGGGTTTAATTTCTTTTCTGTCTAAAATTCAGCCTCTGTCTTATAAATAGCAGCTGGTAGTTACTGCAGAAAGCATTAGCAAATATATTCCATGTAAATTGAATTTGTTCTATGAGTAATCACAGTGATCAGATTAGTTTTCAGTAGAATGTGTTATGTAATAAATCTTTGTCAGTAAAACTGGCTGTGAAAATTCTGGTCAGTACAACCTCAGCATGCAAGTATTTGCACAAACCTCTACCTGTACAAGTGCTTGGACTAAAATTATTCAAGTCCCATTCCTGAAAGAAATCCCACTGGGAAATAGAAAAAACTGCTTCTCTCCTGTGGTCATTTAATAGCTAATATAAAAAATAATATTGGTGTTGACTATTCAGTGGAAAATCTACTACAGCTGAAACCTGTTTGTCATTAAAAGACTGGCTAAAGGAAAAAGATAGACACAGCAGAAGAGCTGTAAATAAGTCTGAACTCTACAAAGATTCCTGGCTTGGATAAGTCAGTGCTGCTTCAAGTGTTTGAAGGGAGCTAAACCAGTTTACATCAAGTGGATATTTTCCATTTCCACTGGGGATTCGTATTTGTTCAGCTGTAGTTCTAATAATCGTACAACTCACTAACATTTTCCAAAATTATGTGTTCAAGTGGTATTTGGCCAGATTTGTAAATACCAAATTAATGTGAGCAATTAGAAGTGTGTTCACAGAATTCATATAATATGGGGAAAAAGAAAGCACTTTTTTTTAGGCCTTGTTCAGCAATTTTAGGTAGCCTGCTTTTTGCCTAACTGCACAGGTTATCTTGGCTTTCAAGTTATGACTGTTTGAGCGCAGTCTTTGGGGTTTCACAGTCAATTGGCACAACCATTTTCCCTCTCGCTCTGAAAAGGCTTGTCTGAGATTGCTCACGGGCCATTTAACTGTCCCCAGTTCCCATTGCCAAAGTAAAAGCACGGTAAAGCTTTGGCCAGATCTGGGTTATGAAAGCATTCAGATTGACATGGAGCTTTGTTAGCTGACGTGTTTGAGGTGAGACGCTATTAACTTGTGGAGGGTGGGGAGGGAGTTCCCTTCATCGGTGTGGTTTCACCTGAAGCCTACAGAGAAGTAATAAATACTAGTTAGTCTTATCTTAATCTCTAACAGTTTCTGTCTTTCCACCAACTGCTTCATAACACGATGTGATTATTTCAGTAGGGGTGTCTGAGGGTTGGTCTCTGATGGGTGTTCACCTATAGAAGTGGAAGATGTCACTCCTTCCCCCAGCTGGGTTTAGCAGGGAGTAAAGGAAAGCGTGTGTGTGGCTCCTGCAGTGCTGCTGGTCACTGACTGGCTGGTGGCTGTGCACTGCCAGCAAGGCAGCCTTGCAGCGACACTACCAGTAGTGAGCAGGGACCCAAGCATGCATCTGTTTTGCCTATTCCCCTCAGCAAAGGATACACTCGAGAGAATGTCAAAGTCCACTCTCCATCATGTTCCTCTTCCCTTCTAGTTTTTGTTTCAGATTACAATCATCAATTAAAGGCCTAAGAGAACAGGCTTCAAGCAGAATTAAATAACTCTGAGGATCCTAAATTCAACACAAAACAAAAACAAAACATAACTTGAGATATAATCTCATCAAGTAGTGCTAAATTGGACAGTCCTTAGGCAAACACCTGCTGCTTTTCCTTCTTGGCACATTGCTTTTGTCCTTCACTGGCTGTGTTCTTGCAAGGTCTGTGGTGGAGAGGATATAAGACATAGTTCATGTGTGATTAAAGTTTTATTGTATTTGATTTTTACTGTTAATATTTTTTTCAGTTAATCATCTGCCTTTCTGTAGAGAAGAAAGATGAAGAAAGTTTCAAATATTGGATTAATTCCAGTATTGAACTATTTTTATTGTCTTAATGTGTAGTATTAATTTTGTGGGCAGTTGAGAAGATAAGTCCATAGTTCAACTAGGCCTATGTTTGCCACAAGAAGATACTGCAAGTGGAGTACACTTGTTTTTTAATAGCATTTTTATGTAAAATGCAAGCACCTGCTCTTTTAGCCATTGAGCAAAATATAAAAGGTTGTGACCTGAGATATGAGGGAAGAAATTTCTGGGTAAGACCTGAAGTAAGTATAATGCTGTTGATAGGGGTACTTAAAGGTACCTGGCCCTTTGAGGCAGCTAAAGTGAGCAGTGAGACAGGAAGGCATCTTAATTTGGTGCTTCCTCATGCTCCGATTCCTTCAGCTCCCCATTAGCAGCACAGCTTTATTTGCAATCCTGGCTAGTTTCTCATACCATGCTGGTGTGCTCATTGTGCGTGTACCTCTGGCTATCAGTACTCCAGTGCTACTGGAGGGAAGCTAATCTCTCTCTACCAATAATAACTCTGCTTATAAGATTGCCTTCTAGTTGAAATAGGAGCCCTTGGGTTTCTGCTGGAGAAATTGTACAATATACTTCATTGGATTCTGTTAATTAGCACAGCTTAAAAAGAAGAAAAAAAAAGCCCGAACTGTTCAGCAATAAAAATGAGTGATGCAGAGCTGTGAGGCTGGGACTGATAAGGGTATGATTGGTGTGTTTGCTCTGCAATTTCTCTGGTATAAACAGCTTTGAGTTGGAATGACAGAGTTCAGGAGCTTTGCATAAGCCCAGACCTTTGGAGGTTAAGGGAATGCATTCAACCCTCCGGTAAGATAGTTGTGTGCATGAAAATAGGCACATTTAGAAAAAACCCAGCCAACCTTGCCCTCCTCCCCCTTGGAGCATATCCACAGATAAGAACATCACTCTTCTCAAAAATTAATAAGAATCTCACTCTTCTCAAAAATGAGGATTAATATCCAGCCTGAGGGATGGGTAATATTCTAAATTGTCTGTTTTTCAGAAAGCAAATCATGCCATATACTTGCTGCTTTGTCTTTGTGACTAGTGAAGTTGTCAGGTGCAACCTCCTTTTCAGGAAAAATACATTTAAGGCACACACTGTTGATTAGTGGAGTCACAAGTTATGCCTTTTGTTTTGTTAGAGCACTTGATAAAGTAGAAAGGCTCATCGGAAATATTTACCAGAGATTCAGTACAAACCTTTAAAAATGATCCAAGAAATTAATCTGTCTCTACTAAGGCTGGGCATGGAAGGAAGCATATTTAAACTTTGCACTCAGATGATAGATTTTCCAGAAACATTAACTTCCTAAAATTCCCTTTTCTCATTATATTGTCCTTCTACTTTCCTTTAATTAATCTTGCCTAATCTCTGACCAGTAGCTGCAGCCTGTGGATGTAAACAGAGAAAAGAACTAGCTGTGATTCTCTTATGTGTTTTTTAGTGAAATTAACGACATCTGTGCAGTATAAATTAATTTCTATTCACAGTGGGCATTCTTTACTACTCTATTTTGGGATAATTATCTAAACGTGTGTAAAATGTTGTCCTTGTCTAATGAAACACTGCTATGTTTAGGCTGGTTCCTTCAGGAACAAGTGTAGTTCTTCCCCTTTACTTTCTTCTTCTGCCTACTTCCTTTTTGAGTGTTAGAGGAAGAATTGATAAAGATCAGGAACTAAAAGATGTGTAAATTAGAGCTGGTTTTGATGAGCTTAGGCTTGGATTGCCTAAACCCATGGTGTTGCTGGTCTGGAAGTGCTAGGGTGAGTCTGGCTCCCTCTGAGCTGCAGAGCCTGATTCACACCACAGCAGTATTCAGTTCAGTAGGCAGAGAGCTCGTGCAGTCTGTTCAGTGACCATGGGAGACCAGACTAAACATGCCAGCTAAGATGTCCTTTCTTAGAGGAGTTAGTTCATCTCCATTTAACTGTTTCATGAGACAAAACCCAACGTCTTGGCGTAACTGTTTATTTTGTGACATTTTTTCTGCAGCTGGATTCAGGTTGCAGGAGCCCTGCTAATGCACAAAGTTGGGTGTTTTGGACTTTTATGGATACTAGGAGTGATTTAAGTTATCTGTGGGCACTTGGTGAGATAAACTCTCCAGTCCCTATTAGTGGTCTTCTTGGAGGTGGTAATATATTTTCATCCAATGGTGTTGGCTTAGTCCCAAATTAGTACCTCTTTTTAAGAAGGGAAGGAAGGAAAAAAAAAGAAAAAAGGAAAAAAGGAAGCTATTAAAATATTTTAAATCACAAAAAATTACTTTTCTAAAAGTGTTTAAAGTGTGCTTTAAGCTATGAATATTCACTAATGAGGCACTGAGTATTTGCTAAAAATGTACATTTCTTCTTTGAATGAGAAGGTAATAATATCACTTTGTGAAAATTCCTGAATATCCAAAAAATATTGCCATTCTTTCTCTCTTTATAAACATGTTTTTAATAGAAGAAAATCGTAACCAATCCCAGCATGAGTTTTCAAATGTGGCTCATTGCATGGCAGCCTGAATGCTAGCAGGAGGGACAGAGTGAACAAGGCATCAACCTGGTTTTGGCATCAACCCACAACTCTCTCTCATTTGAAATAACTGGAAACTAAAGATACAGTTTTAGGATAGCACTAAGGAGGCAGAACCACGGGCTATTGTTGAAAGAGGCAGTCCTGCTTCCCTGCTCATTCCTGGTATGCATGTGCTCAGCTGCTTCCTGTGTTCCAGCACTTAAATGTGGACCTCTTCAGGCATCTCACCCAGCAAAGACACATAACACTGGCAAGGAAATGAATGGTCTTTTGCTTGGATTTCCTAAACCAGTGTGTTATAGGTGCAAGGAAACCAGAGAACATGCAGTGTGGGACACATGGATTATTTATGGGCAGTGGAAAGCTCTGAGAGATTTAGTTGTAGAGTAAAATACAGACAGAGGGGATTTGAGTCAAATCTGTGGATTTGAGTGAGAGCAAGGAATTCAATTTGGATGCCCCACTTGCTGTTAAAGAACACAGCTACCGTACTATTGGGTCATTTGAAGAATGCGTTGGTGTACATGTGGCTGAAAACTAGGGTAAAAAAATTATTTTAACTGTGCTAGATTTTTGACAGTGAATCTCAGTTATATAAAATTTAAGTGGTTATGGTGCTTTATTATTTATATCCCTCCTTCTTGATACATGACTTCTTTTTATGGACTTAAATTCAAGCACACTGCATGTGTAGGACTCAAAAGATGCTCACACACATTATTTCAGTATACATGCTAGTTTCATGTTGATTCATACTTCTAAAATTTTCCTAAATATCCCTTTAGCTACTACAGTTAAAATGGAAAAGATGTTAGATTTGAGGATCAAATTCTGCTCTTCACAGTGGAGCTGAAAAATTTGTCTATTCTTTATTGCTGCCAAACATGAAAAAAATGGGCACTTCTATTAGTGTTTTGCTAGAGTTCCTTTGTACAGGCTTTTTGCTTTGGCTTATTTTGTACAGCAGAAGTTTTTGCTGGACATTTGGTCTTCAGCATGCAGCGTAAGGTTTTCTCTTCAGTTGTTATTATCACCTTTTTACACTCTGTCTATATTAACTGTACAAGCAGATGGACAATTTTGTCTGTTTTAATTGTATTTAATTTAGCCTAAGTTTGGTTGCTGGCCAAGCACTCATCACCTGTGGATCAGACTTGTCAGCCCTTTTGTCTCTTGGCCAGATATTTTGTTCAGAGGATTATTTCCTTTTGAAAGGCCACACCAAAGTAAAGCTGAAAAGCAAATAAAACACACGACTGGATTTCAAATAACAAGAACTGCTGAACATGTAATTTCTCTTGTTTTGGTCCTTTCAGGATCATTATTCAGTGCTTTTATTGGCATAGCTGCCAAAGACTAGGACATAAACAATTAACTGGAAATTATCTTTTTTTCTTCTTTCCTGTTCCCTGCACGCAGGAAGTTTAACACAGCACATCCCGTTCTCTTAGGAGGGACTTCCACTTATTTTTAATTTCTTAAACAATTTCTGAAATACTTAAGTAATTACTTAAATAATAATGATTAATATGTCACAGACTAGTAACAGTCATATGAGACGAAAAAATCAGCTTGTGCTATTGACTCTAAGGCACCCTGGCCTGGATCCAACTCCACTGTTCCTTACTGCAGTCTAATTTTGATGGAGTGACGTCTCTCTATCTCTTGTTTGCAATCACTGAAGCTGAGTGAGAGGTCTCGTATTTTCCAGCACAATTGTCCCAGAGGGTGCTTTTTCTCTCCCTGTCCACTGCAGGGCAGTTGCCAGTCTGGAAGAAATGATTAGGAAATAGGGAGAGCCTAATGGAGCATCCACTCATCTAAATCACAGCTACATTGACTGATGTGACCACTTCATGTCATCAGAAGATCACTCGATGCTAGACTGAGTCTCAAAGGTCCTGTCACACTTGTGTTAGATCATTCAGCCTGGGTGATATAGTGTAATTGATAGAAACAAGGAAGAGGATCTGGGCTTAACAATGAAGGAAATTAGCTACTGATATTACAGCATAAGCATAACATCTGCATGATATGCAGCAAGACAGGGACAAAGGATTTATTTGAAGAAGCCTTGTCCATCCAAAAAAAGTTACTATTTTAGGTGTCTATGATTAATTTTATTACCTGAAACAGGTCTTACAAAATAACAGGTTAAACAAGTAAAGGATATTCTATTTTTTTTTCTTTAATAAATATAGCTTATAACCTACAACATTGAAACTGTAAAATGTCTCTCTGAATGTGTCTCATATCTACTACAACGGTGGTATTAAACCCATAAAAGGATTTTTTACCTATTTGTCTTGGGAAATTCTTTGTCTATTTAAGCCATAGCTCTGGAAAGGAAGTTGTCACACGTAGCTGTTCTAGCCAGCATTTTTCTCAGATGGTACTAAACAAAGCTTCCATCCTAGAGCTCATTTTGTACGGCAGTTTTTATACTGGTCAGTGTGCTTCACTTCTGTAACAGGTTTGTCTGTTTCACTCCTTTTTCAAGTAGACCTGGAAAAAATCATTATTCTCATCATTTTACGAATCTAATTCCTTCTACCTGTCACTTTTACTTTGCCCCAGTAATGACACCCTTTTCTTATTACACTCTTATGACCTAGTGTCACAAGACACTTCCCTGGAGTCTCCTTTTCCCTGGCCTGGCAGAGGGGCTGCCTCCAGCAGAGGGGTATCCTGCCCCTCCTTGCTTTGCCTGCCTCTCTGACAAAAGGTTAATAAAGTTTTTAAGCATCTCTAAGGCTACTTAACCCACTGTTTTCCCAAACTAATGGCAAGGGTGGCTAGAAGGGTTGGCTTGAAGCCCAGCCTTTTCCTTAAAGAGGGATTATTGCCACCACCTGTTCAGATTTTGGAAACTGCCAATGATGGAGTCCCTCTGTCCCAGTGCTGCATGGCCCTCCTAGATTTTTTCATTGTAGTCTCTTTTGGTGGTGAGTTTTGTGTGTGTGTGTCTCAATGCTCAGTGTGTGGCTCTGGTCCATGTTTAGCTTGCTTACCACTACTCACAAGAGTTTGACTGTGTTGTCATCTGTGTCTGCCCTTCAAGCCATAGTAGAAGCTCAATATGGAGCCATTGGGACCTCTTCATGAAGCATGCAAAGGTGCAGCTAACCTCATTTATCTGATTTATCTATTTTGGCTGAGATTTGGTCATGCCTCTACTTCAAGGTGTCTTGTCTTTGTGGTACAAACAACACTTCAAAATTTTGGTTTGTGTAGCTTACTTGAAGGCCAGTAACGACCTTGGACCATTCGAGACTTGTCTTTGCTATAGAAAACAAAGATTTCTGGAGACGGGAATATTAGGCAGGGATATTTAATGACAAAGTTGCTGGCTACTATGGTTTCTTCAGATGAAAGAACCTGGGGCAGATAAAACTATTTTGTCAAAATGACTGTTGTGGATGTGTTTTGTTGCCCAAAAAATAAGCCTTGAAAAGGCAAGATTAGCCACCACACAGAGGAACCTAAGCCGGGCTGCAGGTTTCTGGTATTAAGTTTATTCATACTGAAATTCTTGGAGTTGTACAATAAAATCACTGGCAAAGTGGTTCTGTAGTCTCAAGATTTATAAACCGTTCCTTTCACTGACTTGTGCATTTGCCCCTACTAAGAAAGGGCCACTTTTTGACAGGCTGTACTGTGCTTTGCTATAGTTCTTCCCCCAGTGGGGTCAATGAGTTAGATCATCTGGGAAAGCTGCAAGGTACTTTTGCTGCTGGCCCAAGCCCCTGCTGTTACAAAAGCATCAATACATGGCAACTGTCATAAAAGTCCATTGTAACTGTAAAAGCTTCTCTGATTAGTCAATCTTTTCTCCATTTATCCTGGAAGATGGAATTAGGCACAATGGAAGAGAAAGCCTGAAATGGGTCAGTTATTTACAACGCATTCAGCCTTCTTTTTTGTCTGAAAAGATGTTTATTTAGTTTTTGTATGATTAAAATAAAAGACAGAGGAAGCTGCCAGGGGAAAAAGCTCAAAATTTTTAGTAACTGCTTTTAGTGACATAAAAATAGTATTGCAGCAAGGCTACTAGATATAAGTCTTGCTGAAAAAACCCACAATTTTAAAAACGCATTTCTAAGCTGTTTAATAGTCTACTCTTTCCACAGATTCCTGTTTTCACACTTCCTTATTGACATAAGGATATGGCTGGGGTCAGTAGCAATTTGGGAAAGAAAGTAGAACAAATTTCCTGATTGCCATGTGATAGTACATCTGCCATTTCAGTTTAAGACAGCATCTGAAGCTACTCCATTTGTAGGCATTTGGCCAGATTCCGATCTAACTGGCATCAGTTTTAGCTTTGTAAAACTCTCTCTGTAAATCAGGGTAACACCAGTGTAGTCAGCTGTTTAAGAGGGAAGTAAGGCCTATTGTTTGCAGAGTCTTAGCAGTTCAGCTTAGTCTTGTAGTTATTTCTTATCTGTTAGAATCAATCTACTTGAACTATTTCTCTGTGGTGTCCCAGTTTACTCAAATATTGGGCGTAGAAGACAGGATGCTATCACCTGTGATCTGTATCTTGAGGCAACCACTGTAATCTGCATTTTGAAGGTGTCTTTATGGGGTTCAAGCAAAATTCTGATGTAAGGAGGCCTTAGTGCAAGCGATTACAAGCTGTAGATAGACTGTCCATATTCAGTAAAAGAAATGCTCTAACGTAATACTCTAATAAATGAGTACCATTTCGACAAGTAGTTGGGGTGTATAATTCCCACAAATCTGCTATTTGCCTTTGATCCAGGACATCTGTTCTGACTCTAACTGGATGTGTTTGGGAAGGGGTAACAGCATTGTCTGGTCATAGGGAACTGTATGCTGTAACATCATTCACCTGGGTATAACCACAACAGGAAACTGAGGCTAAGAACCAGGCTTTCTGTATTGAAACTTCAGTAAATCCAGTTCAGGACATGAGATAGAGCCTGAACATGGTGGAAATGAACTATATTCTGTCTGAATAGCCGTTGTGGAATAATTTACTTAATCCCAAATAATTTGGTTCAATAGGTTGATTACTGTAATAAATAAGAAAGTGTAAGTACTCTGAAAATGAAATCCTTGAGAATAAACAGAGTTATAATGCTGCAAAATATTCCAAAGGGATTAACACTGCCGTTTATTACATTTTTCTGGGAGAATTTGGACCAATAGCTCTTTTAGAGGTATTGACCAAGTCAGTGACATTGCTTGTGCTGATCAGTACAGCACGACCATTATACAGGCAACTCTTTTTTGGCACAACTGTCTGGATCCTAGATATCAAATGATAAAATTTGGCAAAATTTGATAGTGCAAACGTTTCTAAAGGCACACAATAGGACATGAAAGAAACTATCATGTCAGAAGATGGTAAATTACAGAGTGGCCCACTGCTATCTTTCACTGCGAGATCATTTTAATCTAATCTTGATTTAGGCAGGAGTTTTTTTTTTCTCCTCAGTGTATATTTATACTTCTGCAGCTAGGATAGGCCCGTGTAAACATCTGAGAGTTTTGCTAGGGCTCTGTGCAGTTGCAGCTCATTGTCATGTGTTGCATGAGTGGGAGAGACCGCAGAAACTGATTGTTATTGCTGATCCCCATGTTGTCTCCTCACTGTGCATTTTGTACCCAACTATTTTGTTGTTCCTAGAAAGTAATTTTATAGGCTTTTAGGATAAACAACAATAGCTAATGAGACTTTCTATTAATTCAGAAATTTCTCCTCCAGGTTCTTCTGTGTGCTAGTGGTGCTATTATACTTTCTGTATTTATGTAGTCTTCTATACAGATATAACCATAACTGTACTTGGTTTTTTTAGGGGATAGGAAAGCCATATGGCCATCTTCATTATAAGTGAAGCTACATATTAAAAAAAATCTTGAGGTAGTTGTCAAGGGTGAAGCTGTCTTGTTTCTGTATTTTAATTTTTTGTTGTTATTTTTAGTTTCAGATTTGAACCTTTATTAGTTCAAATTTTGCATCTTTTCTTTGCAGTCAAGTAACCAAGTGTGTATCTCTTAGAAACAAAAAAAGCTTTCACATAATCTAATCTTGGGAACTGGCACCCTAATAAAAAAGTGCAGCTGAAAGTTTCAATATTTGACATTCCCATTTTTATGTAGTAAGTTTCAGTTTTTATTCTTGAGGTATTTTCATTTAAACACAAACACATTCAAACTTCACAGGAAATTCTATTTCATATTGAGTGTAATTTTGAATTTATTTTTGACAATTAAATAATGTTTGGAGTGCTGTATTCAAAAATCAAACCATTCATTTGAAGGTTTTTCCTTGCCTTTCATTTTTCAAACTTCCCATCCAGATTACATTAATAGTTAGCCCCAAACAGTGTACCAAATGATTCTAGCAGATAAAATCAAAAAGGAGGTCCTAAGGATGTCAGGATCTTTGAAATATATATGTCTTGGAGATGTTTATCTTGCTCAAGGCATGAGCTGAATGTCTGCAGATAACGTCTTAATGACATGGAAAACTTCCTCCTGTAGGAGGGGAAGAGCAGCTATATCTATGCTCATAAAGGGAGCAACTTGAGTAATTTCCTGAAACAGAAAGTGGCAATTAGCAACGATAGCTATGGGCCTTTTCACTAAAAGCTCCAAAGCGAATCCCATAAGGAATCAGAGGCTGTATCAGTAGCAAATATTCGACTGAATGTTTTTTCCTCAAATGCAGGGTCCTGGGCCTGTTCGTGTCAGTGATATCTCTATAATTTGTTTCTTTTCTTTGGCTGAAACAAGTATACAACAGTGTCTTTTTTTTCTGTGTTCAGAGAAAGTTAATTTGTAGTAGTGGTAAAACTACAAATGAAACGATCACTCAAATATAAGAAAATTACTTTCAGTGTTTCTATCATGAGATTAACAAGAAACTTACTTCTATGGGGCTAGCTGGGATAATTTTGTTGTTATCATTTTTCAACTCTGTGATGTGTGACTGAAATGTAAAACTTAATTAAAACTATCAAAAAAAAGAAACCAAACCCCTGCTACTTCTGTTTGGAAATGTATTTGTCTCAAGTTGTGAAGTTGATAGACGAAGACTATGACAATGAATTTGGTAGAAGTCAGTGGAAAACAACAAGCAAGTTTTGCTCTTCAAGTTCTTACATATTTTTCCTTTTGCCAACTTAAATTTAATTTTTTAATTGATATTCTTTATCAAATCACTTCTATGTGAATAGCAGTCAAAATGGTTTAAGTTTACTAGCTGAGAAGGTTAACAGTGCCTCAATCTACAGCATGTGGCCATTAATGTTGTTTTACCACTGTGAGTAAAGGAATTGTGAGGTTCGGTGTGTTCTTTTCAAAAATGTACTGTGTAGTCATGCTACCACTCAGTGGAGAAGGGTCTTTTGTTGATGGTTTGATAATTCCTCATGGTGTGCTACTCATATCTGAGTTGGTCCATAGATCTGAGTTGCACAAAGATCCAGCCCAGAGACTTTTGAAGGGAGTAGAAGTCTTAGTGTCAGAGGCCCATTTCTCAGCCTGGACAATTCAGTTTGTAGTGAGGAGATGATGACAAAGAAGACAAAAATAATCTCCTTCTAGAGCTGGAGTTGAGCCATCCTGCAAGCAAATGCTTCAGCCTTGTGCTCAGGGACACCATCATGGATGTTGCACATGTGACAGTACTAGGTCTAGCAAAGAAAAATGAAAATTGAACCCTAAAAAAAAAAGTAATTAATTACTTTAAAAATATGTATGATATTTTGTTTTAACCTTAGTTCTTCAAGAAACACTGATGCTGCTGGATAGCTCAGCTATTTGAAAGGACTTGTTATCTTTCACAGTCGGATTTCTACTGTGTGGTAGAAGAGATAATCTTATGTTTGGGGGTGCATTATCCAGAGGTTCCCTACAAAAGACCTATTACTGCATTTGGACCTAAATTATACAATCATATTTTAATTGTCTTCTCTTCCTATTTCCTATATTTGGATTAAATTAATCTGGAAGTGTTTTGAATACTTCAGTTGCCTCAGATTTCTGGCCAAAATATTAGGAATCACCATGTTTTATATGCATGCCTTTTACAAATTATAAATAAGCAAGTCTCATGTGAAACTCTGTCCAGACACAGGTGATGGCCGTTTCAACAAACTAGCTGAGTCATAAGGGAGGAGTGAACCTCCAAGAAATCATTGTACTGAATCTAGCCATTATGAACACTTTCATCCTGATTATGCATCATTTGAAGTCATACCATAAAACTAATATCCATGAAAAATGTGATGGAGAATATGCTACTTAGATGTTTTAACTTTTTTTTTTCCCCAGCTATTTCCCATTACATGGTGTTCCTTCTGTTCCTCTCCCTGATTCCCAGCTCAGTTGGTCTCACTAGTTTGCTTCCCTGAAGATTTCCAGATCTGTTTTTGATCTGCTTTAACTCTGTTAAAGAGTAGCAAAATGTCCTGTTGCTTGATGTTTGTGGTTTTTTTGTTTCTTTTTTTTTTTGTTTGTTTGTTCTGATTTTTTTCCCATGGAGTTTAACTCAGTTCTCAAAGATTGTCTAGTGAGCTGATAGAAAGTCAGTGGAGGAGACAAGAAAGGTGCGAAGAAGATAGAGGAATTGTACCTTTCAGTGATCTGAGCTGTTACACTGCACAGTGTGACCTCATACTTCTGGATTTCATCTTCCCTTATGGGGGGGGGGGCATATTTACAGCAGCAAAAGCATCAATAAATGGCGTAATGTTGATGTTAATGGACATGTTTTACTTCCTTTCTTCTTTTTTTTAAACATGCCTCCCTTTCTATATTTGATTAATAAAGGGACTATTTTATTTTTCTGTGAATTTTCCTGTATGTCACAACGTCTTTCTTGAAAATCAACCATAACTGTAATAGATTTATTCTCATTAATGTCTCCAAAAACATCTCTACAGAGAAAACCCTGTTGATCTTTCTCAGCTTCTGCTCCAAAAATCCCAATGTTTTGTGTAAGGTTCACTTTCAGACTAGGCTGGATTTTTTTCTCTGCGTTCATTTCACCATTAATATGGTATCCATGCACGTTGGTTAACCCTTGACTTCATAATTTTAATGAAAACACTGTAGAAACAAAACAAAAATATATCATTATTGATTGTTGTTTGGGAAGTTCTTTGGGATGCTATATTTGGAAGAAAGCCAAGCACATAAAAAAACTTGTCTATTGACAGGAAATAATTTGAAGGGAATCTCAAAATGTACGATATATTGTTGTTCAGCTAAGCAACCAAATGTTTGGCTTGCTAATCTTCAGCTTAGGTGAACTAACCAAAATTTTGTTTTGAAAATTATATACAAATCTCATAGGAGCTGGCATCCCGCTGAGGTTTCTGGTATTCTATCTTGGTAGAAACATGAAAACAAAACAAAAGACTTATCCAAAAATGTCCATCTTCCAAAATATTTCTGTTTAGTTCTGCAAACTGTTCTTGGTTTTGAACATGCAAAATTTTGCCAATCATCATTTGTCCTAACAAGACCTTTCTGGCCTATAAGTTGTCATGCTGATTCTAATGGGTAGACTCCCCAGTAAAAGTCTTAAACATTGCAAGGGGGATGATAAAATAATATTTATTTCCTAAAGGTAACTTGCTGACTATTTCTGACCATAGCATATCCTCAAATACTGATGGCTTATTGAAACTGCAATGTTAGGTGAAGAAGGGTAAATATGCCTGTGGAATACATGTTGTAGAATATGTAGTTTACACCATTTTATTTTTCGCCAGTAAAAGTGAGGTTCATTAGAACCATTTATGTTAAATAAAAGTAATCTTTTAAACTTAACAGCTAATTTTCTTGCTCAGAAGTAGCACAAGCATTTATTTTAGGAGTTATAGGCTCCTAAGAGCTACTTTTTTTTTTATTCCTTTGTAAGCAAGAAACTCTTAAAAAATATTTTGAAATATCTGTGACACCAGTAAGGTTTATTTCCTTGTGAAGATGTACCAGAAACTTGATTTGAATAATTTCAGAAATAAAACCAAATGTAGCACATGACAGGGTATTTTTATTCATTTACTTTTCAAAATACATCTAAAAGTGGAGAAACTCCTATTTAAGAAATCACATTAGATGGAGACGTTCTTTTCTAAGGCCACAGCTTACGTCTGGGAGATGCAAATCTAGAGCACCTCATGTCCTTCAGAAGAGCCAGCCTTCCTTGGCTCCAAATTCACTCAAGATCTTCAGGCACTTTAGAGGGCTTCCAAAATGCTGCTTTGTTTACTCTCATTACAACGTGCCAGGCATTGGTGAATCAGGTCCCTCTTCTGTTTACGCCTTAGTGCTCATGAAATTGTGTGTATTTAACTGTGTTTTCATTACCTGCACCTGTGTATTATGCCAAGACATCATTCAGCAAGCAATACTCTAGGGAACCATTGTGCCACTGCCCTAATTTACAAAGGTCAAGACCTGGTGATATTTGTCCACAGAACAAGTGTTTGCCAAGCAAATTGGTATAGATTGAGTGAGCTGAACTTTAGATGGCACCATTAATTTTGGTACGCGTTACTCATCAAACTAATAAAGTAAAATTGCTTTCCCTTTGAGCATGGAATACCATGGCCATTATTCCTATGCTGAACTTTAGAGAGTCTTTATTCTTCACAGAAATATGAAAGTTATTTTAAAAAATAACTTTTTATCGTGCTGCTGCTGAAGGATAGGTCCAAATAAATTTGGATGCCTTTCTCAGTTGCAAATGAAGAAGGTTGTGGCTCAATGTAGGGAAGAAACACTAACCACTCATTTTGTACATGGTGAAAGACGCTTCTTAACTTGATGGTTACTTAGTGAAACTACTTGACCTTATAAAAATAATCAGGTAGTGAATGTGTCATCACTGCCTCAATTTCAGGATGTGAAGCCATTATTGTTAATAATGCTTGAAATAGTACAGCTTCACTTGGAGTACAATGTCTGGGCCAAAATATCTCCATCTACACAGACCTTTAGTATGTGTACCTTTAAAAGAATCTTTGAAATGCTTTAGCAGCTGATGTAATTCTGTCTTATAGACACTCCAACTGCTTCTAACCAATACCAGAGACTCAAGCCCAGAAATTGCATTTCTTTAGGGCTATTAAGAGTTTTATCTAGGTAAAGCGAAGAAACTTTTGAGTAAAATCCCTAGTCCTGAAGAATTTATCCCACAGTCCTTTTTTACACTTGAGGCCAAGAGGCAAGAAATGCCTAGTTTATGCATAGACCTGGTGTATGTTGTCTGCAGAGGCACCACACTGACAGAAAATTATTTGATATAGTGTGCAGTATTTCCTTAAGGACCCTTAAGGAAAGAATTCTTAAGAAGAGTGTTCCAGCTAAAATGTAGAAAAAGTGCTACAACACAAAGAATTTTCTACAAGGATGTTATTTCATTCACAAATAGTTTTGTTTCCTCAGATTCCCACGTTTCAAACATGCCCAATGAAGCAAAAGGAAGCTTCGATGCTGAGTTTATGACATAATTTTCCTCAAGAAGGTATCACAGCACTCACAAGCCCTTCCTTGTGTCCCACATATCCAGACATCCTTGCAGCAACATAACATGATGTCAACTGCCTTGGACTACAGATGAAAATACTACTTAAAATTCTTTGAGATCAGGTTTGTTTGAATCTGGCTCTGGGATTCAGTAAATGCCCAGGCAGCTGGGCCTTTGTGCATAATGTAACTGAGAGGGCAAAATGAGGAAAACAAAGTGTGTGATAAGCTTATTATTTTTTATTTGCTTTGATCTTTTGAAATATCAAGTTAACAGCCTGGAGGTTGCAGGAACTATTAGTTTCTGAGAGACATTTTGCCATCCCAAAAGAAAATATGCTGGCAAAGTAGTGATGGAAATGTACATTATTAATTTTCTGTGCTCTGTGGTTAAGTGGGAGATTCAGTTTACCAACTCTTCTCTCTAAGAGGATATGATTTATTTAAAATTCAGATCTGATTTTTAAAAACCAAACCAAAAACCCACTGTTTTTCAGAATGTGGCTGTGGATCTCAAAATATATTTTATTCAGCTCTACCTAATATAGCTTTTGTTACATATAATTCTGTAACAGAAACAGATTACCCAGAGAGGTGGTAGATGCCCCATGCCTGGAAACATTCAAGGTCAAGCTGGATGAGACTCTAAAGTCCCTGATTTACTGAAGATGTATGTCTCTGCTCAAGGTAAAGGGGTAGGACTGAATTTTAAGTAGGTAAAGGGGTAGGACTGAGTTTTAAGGGTCCCTTCCAACCCAAACTGTTCTATTATTCTAATTATAAAAAGACACATCTTTAGCCATTGCACAAGTTTTGTAGAGTTTTCTGAGTGTCATCTTGCATTTCAACTGTTCAGTGCACTGAGATTTTCCTATGAGTGTACTTACAGCCTATGGGAGCCAGAGCAACATTTCGCTGGAACTTTTTGTTTTCAATGCCTTTGTAAATTGTTGCTTTAGGATGTATGAATAGGCAGGAACAGACTGTCCCAACCCTGGAAGCCTTCTGCCTATTTTAGTGCACAAATTTTACACCCTGGAGTAATAAGCTTGGATATCTGCTTTGTCCCAGAGATTGCTGGTTTGATTACAAAGTTGTGCTCTTCTGAAAGTTACATCAATTTCTAGCTCCAATATATGAGATTATCTCAAATAAACATACATGTTTATTTTATATATATTTGTATATAATATATATATTTATAAAACTATACAAATATGCATATGTGAAAGAGATGGGATGTGAAAAATTGTAAGAGTAGCATAAATTGCAAGATTAGAATACTATTTGTTGAATCACAAATATGATATAAGAAAACCTTACTATTTTAAAAAGGAGCAGCTGCAGTGTTTTTTCCTTAACAGATGTACCCCATACTGGTAGGAGTTTTTCCATCAGGATAATGTGTAGTAGTAGGGAAGTACACATTATCCATACTAGAAGTTCTTTCTTAATTCTGTTTGCTAGGATTTAATTGAATAAGGGCAGAAAAGCAACTTAAAGCACTGTATACGTGTGAGTAGTTTGCAACCCGAAAGAAATTTTAGGCGTACTTTTCTAGGGTTTAGTTTGTGTATCACATCTTTGAATTCAAAGTTAACAATGGATAAACTGGCTTTGATCATGAGGATTGGATCAACACATTAATGCTGCTACATAAGTGTATAAGGATTTTTGACCTTGGATACCACTAAGCACTGCTCTTTAGATTAAGCCCCCCAGAGTTGATTCCTTGTTTAAAATGCTTCTAAAGGTATTTAGGGGCTGTAAAGTTGCAATTTTTGGGAGAAAAGTCCTACCATTTAATTATGTCTAGTCTATATTCATGTTAGCAGTTAGCTTGGTGCAACATTTGTAGACCTGTACAGCAAAGCAGTTGGTTGTGAGGAACTGATTGTGTGGTGCATAATTTTTACAGTTTCATTTTGGGTAGCTGTAGCCTGGTCCCTTAGGCTGAATGTCTATTAGAGGATGGAGCATACTGGATGCCCTCCTGGAGAGCATCTTCCAGGTTATTTTCCCAGAAAGAAATCCAGTTCATGGATTTTGCAACACAAAAGAGAATTCAGGAAATGGACATTACTAGGAGATCTGCTTCTGTAGTGCTGTCCTGATTGAAGTAATAATTGTGGATAAATCTGTACTCATGCTTAGCTCTGTCTTCACTTTGCAAATGGATCTATGTCATAATGGTTGTTTTCATTTTTTTGTATTTTTATTTCCCTTATTCAAAATGCATCAAAGGAGCTGGGCAGGAAGTGGTTTCTGATTCTAGAAAGTACTTTATGATTACACTTTTCCTGTTTCACCACCCAGGATGAGATTGGCAGCTTTTAAGTGTCTTCATGAGAAATTAGGCTAAGGGAGAGAGACTCTCTGAAAACTGTTAACAGCACATTTTCTCCTGAGAAAGGTTGGTCTCCTGAGAAAACTTTTAGTTCCAGTGAATGAATTTGGCAATTTCAACAAAAAATGCTATATCAGCTTAACTTTTCATTGCAGGCTAATGATGTTGATAAATGAAGTTTGTGAACTAAACAGTTTTTTGTTGCAATTCTGAGTTTTACTTTACAATTAAAAACCAAAGCAGCACAAAACAGCTGGCTTTAGGAGAACATTATCTCAGTAAATACAGATGTAAAGACGCAAGCTAGCTGCCTCCAGTTCTCTGCCTAGCGTCATCTGGTGCTATAGGAAGGCTTGCAGAGATAAAAATGGAAAGGAGAGTCACATGAAATACTAATGTAATTTCAACTTGCTTTCAACAAAACTTGCTACTGAAATCTAATACCTATTGAAATAGTGTTAGTACTGACCTAACTTGTCAGCCATATATTAAATATTTAATATATGATAATGATTAAGTATTCAATAGTCCATAATAATATATAACAATATAGTATTACCATCACTGATGAGCATGAAGACTTTGATGTGTCTAACCAGTATTAAATTTATTTGTAAGTTTTCATTCAACAAGGAAGTTAATTAAATACTGTTAGATGTTTTTCTTGGGTTTTTTTGTTTTTTTTTTTTCTGTTTTGTTGGTGTTTTTTTCCTCACTAAATTAATGGTGTTAAACATACCCACCATTGAAGACAATTTGTTTAGTAGTTTGGTTACTAAGGGACTTCTCTATAAATAAAAGTGTTAATTTGCAGGACTAACTGCTCCCTTATAGAGGAAAAGTGTTGAAGATTTTACACTTGGAATTTTATTATTTCTCATTTTTGGTTTTGCTCCTGTCTGTACTTACCATAGAGTTTACCAGAGAACCCCTACAGTTAAGGATTACTTCAGAGGCGATGGGAATGCTCCACATATAACACTGAGAGATGGCCCGTTCCTGGAAGTGTTCACGGCCAGGTTGGATGGGGTTCTGAGCAACTTGGTCTAATGGAAGGGGTCCCTGCTCATTGCAGAGGGCTTGGATCTAGGTGACTTTTAAGGTCCCTTCCAATCCAAACCCTTCCATGATACTATAATATATTTGAACTCTCAGTTAAAACTAGGATTTCATGGTTTTTGGGTTGATTCTGCTTAAGGTGCTTCCCTAATAATAAGCAAAACATTTTCTCTGTTCCTCTGACATGTTAATGAATACTTTATTTCAGCAAGGTACTTGTACCGTACAAGTGGTGAAGAGATGATACTCATAAGGTTTTCTGTTACAACACCAAATATTTTTTAAAATATATGCAAGATTTAAATAGCACTGCCTAGAACCTTAATCAAAAAGCAGTTATGCCTTGGCTTTCAAGTGCTTTGCCATGCCGTATTTGAGTATATGAGCTTCTGTATCTGTGGCATCTCCTGAGGTCTCCAGTAGGGCACAATGGATTGGTGGTCCCTACTTTTCCTAATGTGCAGATGCTGATCAAAATTGCTACATGTCCAGATTAAGAGACATGTATGCACATATTATCAAACAGGATTATTCTGAGTTGATACCTTTTGATTCAAGAATTGTCTGCTTTCCAGAGCAGATATCCAGGTGATCTGAAAGAATGTTCTAAAACATAGCCCCATTGAGTTAGAAAATGGCAACTTCTCCTTTTTCAGGAAATATAACAATGATTGTGGACTTATGGAGGAGGAATTTCAACCCAAAAGTCCCAAAACAGCCACAGGCTGCCAAGATGTTAAGTGTGTGTGCACGTTTGTGTTTTTCTCACGAGTTTCTTCTCTGTGTTGCACTGCAGAAAATGTATTGGTATGCAATGGAACTGAAAGCATCTGGTTATGTGTTTTATTTTAAGACAGTTTTGTTGTGTGGTCTTGGAATGAACTGATAAGACAATTATTAGAATTTGCAACATTTTAGATTATTTTGATCAAGAATCCAGGTAAACTAAACAGAAAAGATAGTTTTGTGAGAGTATCCTATGATTTCTTTTGCTGATGAGACTTGTGTACTCAGACAAATCCAGTGATATATTTGAGGCCTCCGGGTTTTTCTTTGTCAAGACCCTTTGTAGCAGCACAACCTGAAATCAATCTCAACACAGCAAGGAAAGATTACAAGTTTGCTATCAAATACATTATTGACTCTGAACATCTTTGAGACATATCAGGATAACCAGAGTAACCTTTGGTTAGTTGCTTGTTGTCATTGCTGGGCAAGCCTTGTTGAAGAGAAAATATTTTGTATTTTTCTTCTGTTTCAATTGGTTCATCAGTGTATCTCACATCCTTGCTGCCTTCATTAGCACCCGTGCTGTGATTACTGTAGGTGAGGAGATTAAAATCTTGCTTGTTAGGTCTCAGGTGCACCCTCACACTTCTGAAATATTTTTAATTAAACCTCTGAAAACTGTATTTACTCTTTAAATTCAACAGTTAGCAGCTGTAGTGAGGAGCAGGCCTCTTCACCGGAGAACAGCTGAACTACCTGAGAGAAGACAGAGCTTTGAAGAGATTACATATGCCCTAAGAGGTCAATGGCTAATTTGCTTCTGATAGGGCTTTCTAAAGCAGTACAAGCCACTTAGCTGCACTCATTTTAACAGCTCTAATGTGACTAAATCTCCTGTACTGCTGTGGGGATAATCAAACAGTGGTTGCAACATTCAATGTCCTTGTTATGGCACGCTCGGTGGAGAAGACATTCGCTTCAGACATAAAGCGTGCTGTGGATCAGTTCTTGTATCAAGATGATAAGTTCCTGAATGTTATAAAAGAATGGTTCAAAGATGCGCTGGCAGATCATGTTAGATTCTGCTTGAAGTGTCTGTATTTAAGCTACCAGCACATGGATGATACTACCTATGCCCTTTACATGAATAGATAAATTGCTGTCATCTGCAGTGGACCCAGAAAAACTTTGACTCTTTTCTAATTTGAGATAAATTGTTTTAGTACAGAATATAGTTTACAGCAATCCTATGTGCTTGTACCAAGGCTGTAAACTAGCTGTTAATTGGCACTATATTGATGTCCTTGCTATAGAGAAATCCTGGAGCTCATCTAAAAGAGACAGTCACCTCCACTTCAGTATTACCTTGCCTGGAGAGCAGTGCTCACATTCCAGAGATGGTGCACTGATGGTGAGGAGAGACAGGTAAGGGGGGTAGTGGGAACAATGTCAGACATCAGTAGCCCTCTACCTCCTCCACTCCTTTGTGCGTGGGGCAAAGACTTTGAGGCATGACAACCTGATTTCTGGTGCTTCAGAAAGTGGTGGCCTGTGGAGTGTTTTTCAGTGTATTGTGGAGAAACGTGTCTGTCGCCTCTTTGTGCAAACGGCATGAGCCACATAACCTGATAGGTAAATCAGTTCCAGCATGGCATGTGTTGGACTGTTGCCTGTTAGTTCTACGACAGCATGGAAACTACATGTCAAGTTGGAATAAAGAGACAGCTGGTGCAGTTTTTCATGTCTGAAGGAAATCTTTATTGTTGACCAGCATGTATTGCATCTGTCATTTTATTTTTTGACTCTAAAGGATAAAAAAATGCTGCAGCATGTCTGTAGCTACTTTACTGTTTTATTTATAACAAACCAAAGAATTTTGTGGCATTTCACTGAATTAAATACACAAATTAATCTGTTTACAAAAATTAATTTCCACTATTTCCTTGCTATAGTGGTCTATGCTTTACTCTCTTTATAATGCATACCAAATTCCCTTATAAATCTGGATTTTTTTAAAATTGCTGTAGTTTTAGGAAAAAAAAAGTTTCTGCTAACTTCCTTAAAATATGTTACTCACAAATTTAAAAAAAACCCCAGAACAGTCTTCTGAATGGTCATCCGACCTCATTCATATGGGAAAAGGAAGAATTTCCGAATGTAAAATGTACATCATCAGAATTGGCTGTCAGTGACAGAAGTGAACTATAATATGTATTTGCAGCATTCAGAGCAGCTTCTTTTGACAGTTGCTACCTCACAGCCATTCAGCTTCATACACTTTCTGGCATATCATTAAAAATCTACCATTTTTAGTAATCTGTCATCAAAGAAATCAATGGATAAGCTTTGCTGATCCTGCGTTTCTCCTGCAGAGCAAGACCACGTAACAAAACAACAACCCAAAGAAAAACCTGTATTGTGCAGCATAATTATTAATTCCAAACAGACTATTGGAGCAAAATTTCCAGTTAGAAATGAAGCTGGTAGATTGTGCAGTCTGAATTTTCTTGTTTTGAAGTGTCAGGACTGCATCATTTAAGAAATTCTTTTCATCTGTTTGAATAAGATGTTTGTTCTTGGTTTTCTCATTTGAACCAAAGGTATTCTAAGTACTAGCTGTGGTCAGTGATTCGTTGGGATGAAGATTCTTTGGAACACAGCATTTAAAATCTATGGTTTTTGACGTTATTCTGCAGATTTCATTTGTTCTGTGGGAGAATAAATTACTGACTTTCTAATAATTTATTGCATTTTATGACATATAGCCCCTGAAAACATTTTTTGCCTTAAATCTATCCAGTATGAAGGCAAAAGAAAAGTTCAATATGAAAATTCATGTGTGTAAGGTGCTAAAGCTACAAAAGGAGTAAATGGAGTAATACACTATAAATTAACAGCAGGTATGCATCTATCAAAAATTTATAGAAAGGATCTGCTTTATACAGAAGGTAATGCCAGGAATACAAATCACCTCCTTGAAAAAAGGTCTTAGGGCTTTCCCACAGAAAAGATGATGGCTAGTGACTGTGTTTTCCTTAGTGTATTCAATCTGTTATAGTTGATTAATACTTATAGTTGAGTAAATACTACATGCTAGAAATCAGAAACCTGTTAGTATCTGTTTTAGCAGCATTTATTCTGGGCTTTTCACTTGCTCTGCTATAAGAAATAGTATCTCTTTAATACTGAAACAAAAACCAAGGGGCAAGGATAGGGCAACAAGTTATAGGTAATATAATAAAGACCATTATTTTTGTGAGGGGATGAAGAGCATCTCCTATGAAACTTTTACACTGCAGAGCTTCCAGGAATTAAAATGGGCAGTCTGCTGGACTTAGTTTCATTGTGGCAGAGCAGTCAGATATAAAGAATTTAGAGACCTAATGCATCTTGTGCTGGCCTTTAGACAGGCTTATTATTTGATGGTAAGTAAAAACTCATCTGATCTTTTCCCCTAGAGACCTCAGCATAAAAGATGTCTCATTTTGCTTTCCAAAGCAATCCTTATGGAAGGCCAAATATTAGTCAGATTCAACAAGAATCCCACTCATAGTTCCTTAATGTGAGTACCACTTAGAAACTCATTAAAAGAGGGTTGGCCATTTCTCTTTGGTCAGGCACCAAATTAAAAAAAAATTAGACAATTCATGCTCTGGGAACAGGCAAGCTGAGATTTTTGAATATCAGAAAAATGTGAAGAAACGTTGCTACAGAAAAGTGGTGTGGGAATCCTAAACCTATGGGGAAACTAAAAGAATTGGTAGGATCATTGAGTGTGATTCTTTCAGTATCTCTGTGCTGATGTTCTCAGCGTGCTTCTGTCGAGGATCAGCACAACTAGCTCTCACTTCCACAGCAGGGGTGCCCATATGACCTGTATTGACTGTACCCAACTCTGAGACGCATTGTACTTGAGGCTTCTGTTTCAGCTCTAAGACCTAACTGCACCTTCAGACAAGGCACCAAGTGTCTCAGTGTGGATTTGGCGCCCCAAATTTGGGAATTATGATTATCTTGAATTGTACCCATGTAATACCATGGTTTGATTGTCACTTCTAATATTTAAAAGTGAATGAAAACTGACACAAAAGGTAAGCGAAATGTCTTTAATGTGTTTTAGTTTATAGTTTTATCTTAAAAGTATAACAACTTAAACTGGCATTTCTCAATCAGAAACTAAATGGCTATCACTTAAAAAGAGATAAGAAGCAAGAAAGAATGCAAATATTTAGCTCTATAATCAAAGACATGGTTTAACTGTGCATATTATCTGGATGTTACACTATCTGTATTTCCACTTACTCCTACATCTGCTATTTTTTTTCCTGAAACATGTAAGAAATAGAAAGCTACTTATTCCTCAATAACACTTCTCTATCTCTTTAAGAGATAGATAAGGATAGATGATCTGCTCCAACGCTCCAAACTGAAATTAGTGAAGGAAATAAATAGGAGACAAATGTACAGCTGGGGGAAGGAAGAAAATACAGTAAAAAACTTAAGAGCATGCAATGTGCAAATAAAATTTGGTGACGATGGTGAGAAGAGGAAAGGAGAAATGAAAATATTAATGAAAGTTGAAAAAAGCAATTTAGAACAATTTGAGGCATAAAAATGGCTAGACAAGTGAGAAAAATAGTAAGGAAGTAAGAGAAATGTAAAAGCAGTATGCTCCAAAGGTGAGATTTTCAAAGGAAAGGTGTGCAATTAAACAGAGCAAGAGAAGTTGGACTATTAGCAGTTTACTCAGTTTCTTGACATCTCCCTCATCTTTGTCACGGTAGTTAGTTCTTCATAAGAGAAAGATCTTGTTAGAAGGTCTCTGGTTAAATTGTACTGGTTTTGAAACATGTTAAGTTGACAAAACTTTTATTTTTGTTGAAAGAGATAAAGTCTGACAAAATATTGTTTGGAATTAGGGTAGGAAAGAGAAAAAGAGAGTATACTGCCCGTAGCCAAATGGTGAAAGCACGACCTGCTAGCATGTCAAGACCTGACCTGCAGATCGAGAATTTAAAACTGTCTTCCACAAACTGAGTGTGTTTCTTAACTGCTGAGCTGCTGGTTTTTTTTTTGTTTGTTTTTTTCTTTTTTTTTGTTTTGTTTTTTGTTTTTTGTTTCTGGGAATAGCCTTTTTTCTTGGTTTTGTTTTGTGCCATTTTGGCTTTTGCACAGAACATTTGAAGAGTTTGGATTCCACATTGAATTCCCAAATCTGAATAGGCTGTTTTCTTTTTTGGATGGATGTATTTGGGTTTTCTTGTGTGAGAAAGAATGAGTACTCCCATTGTGTCATCAGTTGTACATAGAGCGTCATTGGGTTATGTTCTTAAGTGTGTATTCTTCACCACAATTCAGCTCTAGAGGTGCTTTGTTTATGTGCTCTGTTTGAAAGCCATGAGGTACTTCACACACTGGGCTGGTGCGAAGCCCCTTTGGCACTGGTAGCTGTGTTTGGAAAACTGTGTTTTCTTTGTCCTTTAAAGATAGCCTCCTGTTTTCAAGTGCACTGTATTTAAATGTAATTTGTTATATTAGGCCTATTCTAATTTTTGCCTCCACTTAGATATTGAACTCTCTTTGTTTCTCATTATCACTCTCTTTTTCTCTCTTGTCCGAAGCGTGTGTTTCGGTTGTTTGGATTTTTTTTTTCTTACAGTTCATTTATTTTTCTGCAGCCAACACCCTTTCTGTAGGCCTTCATTTTGAATTTAGCAAACACTCTAGATTAATTCACTGCATTCCACAGGTGCCTGCAGGACAGGAGACTGTGGAAATGAATGCTCCTCATTATCTCCTTTGTGTGTTTGCCAACCACTGTCTTTGGTCACAAACTTTTTGCCTCAGCCTTCTTTTTGTTGTTTGAAGGGACCAGTTATGTGTGTTAGCATGTATGTCTATATAGGTGGATACACACACGTAAACACAAAAATATGTATACACACATATTTGTGAATTTAAATCTCTTCCCCAGTAATTCTCAGTTAATAGCCTGCTCAGTTAATAGTCTGAGTATTTACTTTTCTGGAGAGTAAATTGAATGCTTTGAACTTGTTTTGCTTTCATTGGAGTTACTAGAAGGGATACATACAAATTTGGCTGGCCTTCAAAACATTACCAAAACCCTTCTAATTACTGTCATCGTGTCGCCACCTGTGAGGCAGTACCTTGAAGCAGAGTGGGTGTGCCATGCTTTGTTTTAGCTTCAATGCTATTAATAGGGAAAGCACAGAAAGAAGTGAACATGTAAGAACTCCCGAGTATGGTACAAATACCTGGGAATGCATGAAGTCTCCTATCATCACACCCATTGTTCCCCAAGCAGAACCATTTGTTTATAATTGGAATAATAGGTATTTTTTGGTGGTCTTCCATCTGAAGAACGTGTGTAAGAAACAAGGGTCAAGACAACTGCAAGTGCTACTAGAAGTCTCAAATTAGACTTGAACATGAAGTTACAGAAGGTTGTTTTGAAACATCTTTTGTTGCGATAAAGTATCTTTCAGTCTCAGTAGCTCAAAGAGCTGACGCTCATGGTTTTGCAGACTCTGACAATGTTTTTCTGTACGTTTCAGCAGCAGTTTACATTCCACAGCTGGAATGATGATCTGCTATGCTGACATTGTGTTGATGAAAATTTGCTTCTTTGGGGTGAAAAACCACAACCATGTTTTCTTGAATAATAAATAAAATATTGTGTGTTTTACTGTGTTTTTCTACCTCAGCACAGAGCTGCTTCATTTTCAGAGCTTCTGTTGGCTGTGTGTGGGAGGCTGTCAGGTGGAGAAACCCTACCAACCTTTGTCCTTTTGAACCAGGTTGCAGAGATCTTGCATCAAATCCTAGTGCTCTTGAGTTGCGTGGTTGAGTAACTAGGTGACGTTGCATGGTGAAGTAGAGCTACATGAGCAAAGAAATATCCAGCTTCAGGGAAATGGTCAGGAATTGGATGTACAGTTTTAAGGAAGTGGATTGCTTCTTATTATCATGCAGGAGGAGTCCAGGCTTACTCTGCTCCAATCACTTGTATAGTCCTAATTTCTTTTATTACTTACCTTCTTGGATTCTCCAGCTTATTTTTTCTCTGGTTTTAGTACCCCACAGAAGGAAATGGTTTTGTAAGAATTGATCCTATTGAAATTGAGGTTGGGGCAGGAAGAGACAGTTGAGAAAGATAAAAGGCTGATATACACAAAAGAAAAAGGTAAGCGTAGCAGAGGTCCTGAACCATTTCAAGTCTTACCTTGCTTAAATAAGGCCAGTTGCAATGTAGTTAATAAAGACTCTCACTGAAACTTATAATTAGAGGTTACACAAGGGCAGGTAACATTTCAGAAACAGGTAAGACATCTGACCCAACATGCCTGCTTACTGGAATGGAACAGCCTTAGGCTCTCCTGAGATCATTGCTGAGCAACTCCCCAGATTTCGATTAAAGGCCTATCCTTCACCTTTCTGCAGGTCTCTCTTTTAAGAAAAGGAATGTTTTCTCACTCTACAAACTTTGGATTTTCTAAAGTTTCTCAAGCTTCTCACATTATATAAAATGTTTAAAAACTGGCAAAAAAATCACTTCCCCAACTTGGGGAAAAAAATCCATTCTGCATTTGACCTCTACTTGTTGTGCTTATTAGTATTCTAGTTCTCACACCATGTTCTCTAAGTGACAGCACTTACCCCCATCTCAGCTGATGAAATTTAGCTGCATGTTTTTCCTTTACTCTTTTAGACAGCTGCTGTAGAGGCTTTACAGTTGGGGACATTGAAATCACCTGCCACCATGTTGCTTTGCTTTATTTTTTCTTAATTTGTTTTAAATCAAATACTAGAATACTTAATGGGTCTGAAATCTGAGAGTGCTGTGTACAAATTTGAATTTAGCATCACAATCTCATGTTGTTGGAGGCAAACTAAATGTCCCATCTGCCCAAGCAGATACAGCACATCACCTGCAGGAAAAAAAAATCCTGATTTAACTTAAATTGATGGAAACAGATAAAAATGTCCTTTTCACTCACTTGATCTTTTTCTTCTTTCAGACTGTTTTGGATAAGTGGTGAACCCATTGCCCAGTTGCTTTGCCTGCTCTCACAACTTTTTTTTTTTTTTTCCCATGAGTGAAACTCTGAATTCCTTCAGCACAGGTAGGAGAGAGAGAAGGCGGCAGTCTCATCTGGGGATGACATTTTGGGAGCAGGCTGCTCCACTCCTCTCTAAAGGAGAGTTCCTAGATCTCTCTCTTCCAGAAGTTTCTATGTGCCTCAGAGCTCAGACTTGCAATGCTACCCAGAACATGTATCCATGTTTAATTCTGTGACAAGTTTTTTTTTCTGAAAAAAACCCCATGACAATTCTATATTGACCTGATTTCCTTAACTTAAATGAAAAGTTGCCATTAAACTTAATGAATTCTGTGTTAAAATTAGATTTACTGTAGTTACCTTCATTATTCCTACACCATAATATTTCTATTTTCCGGTCTTCTTCTGCCTTTTCCTTCCTTCAAAAAACTGCAAGTATCCAATTATTTTCCTTTGTTTAAGTCAGTGAGAATTTTGCTAAGTTTGTGACCCAGGAAATAACAGATATGAATTGAAAAATCTCCCCTTTCCAGAGATGTCATCCAGGGCTGTATAATTGCTACCAAGGGGGCAGGCTGAGGTTGTGCCTGCCCTTCAGTAACAGTGCAGTATTTCTCTGTGCATATTTAAATGGACTCTTTTTCTGGGAAATCTCTTTATTTCCCCACCATCTGATGGTCCCGATATGAAATGAGTCTTATGTAGTTTGAATGATAGGCTCAGAAATGTGCATCTGAATAATCTAGCTGCTTTTTAAGATGAATATTAGTTTTATAGGAAAAATATTGGGTAGCAATAAGGACAGGTGATGTGGAAATCCTTAAATGAAAGTCAATGCAGAATGTCTGTATTTGCACAGGAGGTAATTTACTTCTTGCTGTATTTTCTGGATTTATTCTGGTTTGAATAGAGACCTTGTATTTTTTTTAAGCACTATTTGATGAGTTTATTTATAAAGAGAACTGTGGATTTTAGAGAAACTCTACCTATAATGTCAAAACATATTGATGTTTGATACATTGCTATAACCTTTTACTAAAATTTTCTTTGATTTGTCTTCCATGACTTTCGTATTATATTTCACATTGACACAGATTCTGCAGCCTGTGAAAGGTGATATTTTCCTAGTAGATATGTTCACAGAAGTGACAGTCTCTAGACAACCTTCTTATTTCCCCCTCCCAGGATAAATTGAGTCTTATTCTTCTTTTATGCTTGTTATGATATTCTAGAACATCAACTCATCTTCTTAAATCTATACTAACTCAAAACTGGGAAAATTTTGCCACAAGTTTGCTAAGTGTTGTGGTTTAACTCTCAGGATAAAATTGCTTTTAAGTGTCAAGACTGATCCATGTAGCCTACTGTTAATACTTGGAACACACTGTCATAAGTAATAACAGAGCTGAATACTTTCAAACATTATAACCAAATAATTGTGGACTCCTTACAAGAAAGCAAACCTTGGATCCTCATTATAAAAATATGTGCTCATACTCTGGTCAATGTAGGAATAACCATATGCCGTAGCTATCTTTGTACTTTGTTCATTCTCTTCTAGGAATTTTTGCTCAAGTAGAGACAGGAATTTAGCAATTTGGCTGGAATTTCTAGATACATTATAGGGCTACAGCCGTGCAGAAATCCCAATATACCAACTGAATGTGCACAGGGAGGTTTCATGATGTTCTTCTAATGAACTTGTAATTCTGCTTTGTGTAATGCATTTGTCTTCTGCTTTGTGTCAGATCTGCTCTGTGTGCAAAAGTTTCTACGTGTGTCAGAGAACTCAGACCTGCAGTGCTACACAGAGCATGCATCCATGTTTAACTCTGTGACATACAAGAGAAAAACCATGATAATTCTATACTGGCCTGAGCTGCTTAACTTTGAGGGAAATGGAAATTCAGCTTGGAAGATAAAGATATACTGAACACTGAATTCAATCTTCCAATGGTTGAAGTGTTATCTGAAATGCTGAGATCTTGTGCTATTTTGCCATTGCTCTTCTTTGAAACAGATATCTTGTTCCAGAATGCTGTATATTGCAGTGGCTGATTGAACTAAGTTACTGTGATATTAGTATATAATTATTCATGCCCCTACTAAGAGCCTAAGAGTGGGATGAGTCTTTGACAGCCTGTTGGTTTTTTTTTTTTTTAATCATGTAACAATACCTAATTATTTCTCAAGCAATCTACTTGTAGTCTAAATTTAGGAACTGTTTCTCAAGCCAGCTGTTCTCAGTAAAATTGAGAACTAGAGCTGATTTAGTGGCTTAGTGAACAAGAGTAAAGATTTCCCAAATGTTAATTTTGTAGTGTTTGAAAATCAAATATAATTCCCAAAGAGTTCAGCTTTGCTCAGAAATAAGAATAGTAAAACATCTGTAGAGCAGAATGGCAAAACTCAAAACCCAAGGTAGAACAATTTATCAAGGAAGGACAATCAGAGTCAGTTTTTAGAAATTTGTCTCTAGAAGAAGTGCTTAGATTGTGAAGAAACAGTATTTTTAGTTATTATTATGGAAACAATAATCAGTCACTGAAGATGATTATTCTTTAAAGACACTGCAGTCTTTGCCATTTAAATGACTCAAGGCACTGCTGAAGTTAGTTTTTATGCCAACATGGCTTCCTGTAGTTTACTTTTTCTGGAAAAAATAGAATATGAACATATGTGTTGTATAGTACGTACACTGTGCAGTTAGTTTATTTGTAAAAGACAGACTCTTTACAACATTTAGTGTGTTAAATGGATAAATGGTTAAATGTAAGCAGTGATTGCTTTATTCTCCAAAGACCCTGTAGCATGCACAGCTATAATAGAAATCCTAAACAAAAATTTTTCACTTGGTTTGCTACTATCAGTTAACTATCAAGTCAGATTTGTGCAAGGGAGGAGGCCCGGCTGCTCAGGAAGTATTGTACACCAGTTCCAACTCCTTGTGACAGTTTTGTGACTAATAGGGCATGAGACCATGCTCAGGTTTTCAAACCACAGGTGTGCTGCTTGTAGCAGAAACTAGAACGGTGAGACTCCTGCAGAGATACTCTTGTGTAAGGAGCTTGCAAATGGCTATGCTTCAGCTAAGAAGGTTGTTTTGGTTTTTGAAAACCCCTTTGCACTCTATGAGTAAGGGGCATAGGATTAGTGGGACAGACTCCACACCATATTCTGAAGAAAGGGAAATCACCATCTGTGGAAGTCTAGGAAGAGTCTTACACAGATGTATATAACAGAGAGGGGCAGAGAACCGAAACCTCTGTCCTGCAAGAAGTGCACTGTTGTGAGGTACCTTTATTTTACTTATGTATTTATTTTTAATTAGACCAGTTCTATAGAATTCTAAACATCTGTGTAGGCTGTCCTGATGCCTGGTATTTTCAGGCTTGAATGTGCTTACTAGGCAGAGAAATTAAAGGGAAAACAAAAGCATTTGTAGGCCTACTTTCAAAGGACTTGTGTTTAAAAATAAGGAACCTTTCCTTAATACCTTAGCAACGTTTATTTGATAAAGAATGCATTATTGAGTTTTTCTCCTCTTCTGAAGCTGTTCACTAGTCCTACTTCCCTTTCAACCACAAAACCAATAAAAAATAAAACATATTGCATCATTGCATAGTTTTAACCAACTGTTCAGCATCTGGTACTTCACAATGATTTTCTTTTGTCTTCTGAGGATAACACTGCACCAAGGAAAAGCTCTGTCCCTGCAAGCCATTTTTAATCCTGCATTGTTAGTAAAGAGATGTTGAGATCATTGCAATCTGTACAGCTGAAGTACCTGATATATTGAGTTCACCACTCTTGTCAATGCTACTTACCACTGCAATAGACATTAGAGATGTGCACTGTACAGACAAGGGCATGAAGGGCATGAAGGATATATATTGGAAAGAATTTGGAATGGTAATTGCAGATAATCTACAAGAAAACAAAGAATCATCAGGAGTGGGCGTGCAATGCGGTCGTGATCCAATTCTTATGTACTCATGATATATCCTATAATAATAGCACACAACGCTGTGAGACACTCTAATCCCTTTTTAGGCCATATGGAGTCATGCTGCTTTGTGTTGAGAGCATAGATCTAGTGTTAAACATGGTTGGCCTGCTCCACCACATTCCTCCAAAGCAGTAGTTAACAATGTGTGTTCCTCTAGGTTTGTTTGTGTTTTTTTGTTTTTTTTTTTTACTTTGTTTTTTGGTTTGTTTCTAATGTATGCAGCCAGTCTGGAGTGACTGACTGAAATTTTGAAATATATGAAAGAATAAGACAATTGACTCCAATTTTCTTTTAAACTGATACCACTAAATGAAAGCTGTCTGCTAGAACAATACTGCACTTCAAACGCAAGTTTAAAATTGTCCCGCAGAGGTTTATCTCTTAGTTTTAGATGGCTACACAGGCGGTGTCTGCAGTTGAACTCACCATCTGATTTCTGCTAGCATCCACATGGTATGTCAACAGGCCCAGGCTCACATACAGGCTCAGGGCAGGCACTGGTGCACAGCAGGGCGCAGCTGTGAGCTCCATCTTAGCAGCAGCCTGAGCACCTTCTTTTATCCTGCACGTCCTTCTGAGGAGGAGGGGCAGCAATGCCCTTGTCTGGCAGCACTGCCAGATGCTTGTAGGAAGGCAGAAAGGGTTCCCTGGTGTTGCCTTTGTACTGCAAGGACATTGTGCACTGTGCTGCAAGCAGCCTGTATCTTACCTTTGTGACCAGGCAGAGTCACTCTAGACAAAATGCTAGATGCTGACCATTAAATATACAGTATAAATATTAACTTTGGGTCTAGCTTGCAACATTCCCCTTCCTGTGTCTTGTCTGCTTAAACATGAAATCTGTCAATGAAATCCAGGGGAACATTAATTATGCTCCCTTATCACAGTACTGAAAGGCCACTGACTTCAGCACCCTTCCAGCGTCAACTATTTTTTTGGCAGTTGTGAAGGATCTATTGTTCATTATTATATCTTTACTCTGCTGAACAGAATCCTTCTGCTGTAGCACCAAATAGTCTGCAAGCTGTCTATCACCAAGTGGCCATGACATAATGAAGCTCTGTTTTATTTTCTTTATTTCCTTCTTCCATTTGTAGAATAAGTAAATTTCTGTCTGTGAAGGGTAAAATACTGAAAAAGCAACCTTCCTTAGTGGCTATTGTAGGAATACTGTGGAATGCATTTCCATAATTCACCCACTTAATTTTGGTTGGAAAAAATGAGGATTTTTTTTTTTATTGAATATTCACTCTTTCTATGATATGCTTCTAGAAGTTTATGATGATGTCTTGGCAAAACAGAATAAATACAATTGTAGGTTTGGTTTTTTGTTTTGTTGGTTTGTTTGTTTGGTTGTTTTTTTATTTTTTTGTTGTTGTTTGTTTGCCTTTTTTCTTTTCCTTTTTCTCTCTTTTGTTGCTATCTGAAGTTTATAAGCTTGAGAAGTGGGCATTTTCCCTCCCCCCCGACATTCTGAGTCTCTGCAGTGCAAGAATTCAAGCTCCTTCCTCCCCTTTATTCCTTTAAAAGAATTTGTTACTATGGTGAGGAAACCATGTAACATTTAGAGCTTCAGACTAAATATAGCTATTTTCATAATTCATTTGAAGTATTGCACCAATAATTTGCTAGAGTAATTCATATTACAGCACTTACAATCTATTTGCCCCAAATAGATGCACATATATGTGCATAACAAACATCCTAGGAGCTCAGGAAGGCTTTAAACCAGGACCCACTTCTCCTGAATCCAGAACTAGTCAGGTCTAAAATAGCATCTTCTCATATTCCCGAAATGATTTTCTGGTAAATGTAAGGAAGAGGAGAGATGTTTCTAGGCTTTCACAATTTATTAATTTTAGTCACTTTTTTCTTTCTTTTCATAATGGGTATGTACACATAGCCAGCATGACTTACTGGATCAGGACTATTATTTAAAACAGAAGCTCAAAGTGGAAAATAATGGTATTAAATATTAAAAAAAACCAGTAAATTTTAAAGCATAATTGGTACTCTATCAGAAGACAGGGCTGAATTGTAAATCATCACAGTCTGGCAACAATCTTTTATTAAAGGTGTCACTCATGGAGCTCCAAATAAAACTGGGAATAGACTTTTCATTTTTTGGCTTGTTGACTACAGTTATGTTAGAAGTATTAGTATATTAGTACTCCTGATTCATTGTGCTGGATTTGTTTTCTGGTGTGTATTTATAAACACAATAGTATACATAGAATATTTGGATAGATAATCCCTTAAGGTAAAACTATATTCTTAAATAAACTAGCAAATAAACTTTTCAGTTAATGGCCACTAAAGGTCTTACTGCATTACATAGAGTATCTGAATAATTCACCCTTTCTCCTAGTATGGATAATCAGTGTACTGTGAGCTCAGAAATGTTCTTTCCAGCAGAATGGTCAAGAGTAGGCTCAGGAAGGCTCAACTGATGTATTTGCACTCTTCGTCAAGTACACTGAGAGTATCTGAAGGATCTGTGTCTTGGGTAGTATATAATATCACTTAGGAAAGGCTGAAGGAATAATTCATGACTGCTTTTTGTGCAAAGGCTTTCTGAGAAATTATCCAGTTGAAAGTCTGCAGTTGCCGGGCAGTGAATCAGACCTTCAGTTTCTGGACAACTCTGGTGCAAAAGACTCAGCAGGGCCTAGTTTTGTGTCAATGCTGGGTGAGATGGGAGTATCCCCACCTCAAAGAGATGCTGAGGGCACGAGAGCTACCTGTGAGATGGTTGTGAGGAAGAGATGTCCAAGCTGGGAGCCCTGGCTGGTGGGATAAGGCACAGGCAGGGGCTGGTAGCAGGCTGTGCACCTGGACAAAATGGCAAGGAAAATCCAGTTCTGTTTTACTGTATTAGGATTTTTAGGTGGATGTTCTATTGAATAACTTGGCAGCTCCACTTATCCGCCAAAAACTGGGGTGCACACAATTAGTAACCATATCTGAGAAGCTGCCTTCACGACCTCTTTCTCATCACACATGAGCAAGATGAATAGGACAGAACCTGAGTTTAGAGAGGATCATTTAGTCACCCCAGCCATCAGACTATCCCTTGTCTGCTTTCCTTCCTCAGGCACAGCATACCTCCCCCTTTCAGTGTCAAATGAGTCAGGAGTCCCACACACATCTCAGCTTCCAAGGCTCTCTGGTCTTGGTTGGTACTCAGGCAGAAAGGACTTGAATGAAACCACACCATTTATGCTGTGTGACCTTTAACTTAAATAGATCTAATGGAAAGGTGACACTGGAAAGGACCAGCCTGCTCATCCTCCTCTGACTGATGACCTATTATCTATTGTTCCACAGATATTACTGATTGTTTTTTGCAGGCTGAACCAGTTCAATGCATAATCAAAGAGAAGACAGTTTTTTG
>VZTE01001604.1:2692124-2746713 GCA_013397775.1 Eulacestoma nigropectus | reverse complement strand
TTTTTTTTTTTTTTCCCCAGCAAGGCTAATTGTTTAAACAATTTACTTTGAATATTCAGGGTCCCTTAATTTAATGGAAGTGGCAGGAGGGCATATCCCATCAGAGCAGGAAAAAGAGTTCTGTCAGAGCTTGTGCCTTGGGTGTGACCAGGGTGCTCCATAGCCTTCCCAAGTGTGCTCTGTTGTGGGTGCATTTGCCAAACACAAAGAAAATAAACAGGTATGATAAAGGTGAATTTCAGGAATTTTCTCATTAATCAGGAAAACTTATGGCAAAGCTATGATGAACAATTGTGGTGCTAAAAGGCAAAACCCACTCCCATTCAGCATGCTCCAATACTCCCCTTGTGAGCAATCTTGTTTGCAGAATTCCAATTTAGATGAAGTTTAGGTGGGCTGTTAGTCATTGTTCATTTGATTTGATGTGCTTTTTGTCTGAAATATGAAACAGTACTTTCTATTTTAGCTTGCTCATGGGGACTTCTGAAGCACAACTTTTCTGGTTTGCTTGTATTTAAACCTGGGATACGTCAGTGACAGGTGTACTAATGAAAGCCACTCAGAATAACAAAGCCCAGAAACAAGTACAGACTGTATTTTTGGACAGCAGGCACAGTAGTGCTGTTCAGTGAGATAACCCAAGAAAAAAAGAAATAGGAATGACCTGCTTTTTAAAGCGCAGAATTTTTCTGTTCTTTTTGTCAATATGACTTGATCTACACCTGTGAGTCTTGATACTGTAAAAAGAAGAAATAGTTTAAGCTTGCTAAAACCTCCCTAATTTTGATGAATCTTTTACCAAAAAATCCCATTAATCTTCTTGGCCTTAGAGAGCACATCAAAACTCTAATTCTGCAAATATTTTTATAACAGTCTTGTGAACGTTGAGTCTCAGTGAGCTAAGAAAAAAATTGTAGCTGTTTTGCAAGATCTGTACTTTTCTCTTTATTCAGTATTGTAAATGTTATGTAAATTATTTGTAAATGTTGTACTGCAGTATTCCTATTTCATTCTTGTCCTAGCTCATTGCTTTTAAATGTTTCATGACTGTATTTTACTTACTGATAATACAAATACACCTAAAATCAAAGTTTAAATTAGTTTTTCCCTTTTCTATAGTATATGAATCTGGCATCAAACCTAGGATGTTCTAACTCATTATTCTGTGGTGTGCAAGAATGACTTAATAAGTGTTTTTGTGCAAGTGGTCTTATGCTTTCATTCCGTCAAACCCACCAGGAGTAATGATTGAATCAAGAACAACAACAGAAATAGGAATATGCTAGCAATGCATATCAAACAGCACTTTGTATAAATATGTTTCTCCATATCAAATGCTGACAGTATTTTTATGTTTGTAGGCATGCATCTAAAACTATGCAATTATAGTAGAATGGTAAAAGTTCCAGACTTTGATCCTAATTTAACTGAAGCAAGTGCAAGTCTTACAAAGGGCTGTAACCCTTTAAGCCCATCAGTTTTGGGTAATTAGAAACTGCTAAATTTGATCTCTCATAAAAAGCCACTTTTATTTCCCAAACGTAGTGATCTCACAGCATATAACAAAAGTCTGCCTTAACCAACTTAGCGTGAATTATGAGCTTTTCCCTGAATTTTTTTGCAGCGTTAGGTTGGGTGTACTTTGCTCTTTCAGGAGCAAACTGAGCTGAGTCAGTGTTCCATTTCCATTGTGAAGGGGATATGTGCTCCACCTCTTCTCCTGCCTTTTCCTTCAGGCTGACCCCTATGCCCAACTCCCTGGTGGCTCTGGACCTCACTTTGTGAAGCTGTTTAACTCAGCAGCTCCATAGGAAATCACCCAGTTGCTTTTGCTGGGTTACTTTTCTGCCAGGCTTGCAAATTGATTCAGTTCACAAAAGGGATCCATGAAACAGCAGAGCAGATGTGAAGGAAGAAGAGGAAGTGTGCAGGTAGGAGTGGTGAAAGCTTTGGAGGTGGGAAGCTTACCTCTTAAGGTCGCAAACTGAAATTGCCCAAGTTGGCAAGTGAAATCACCCCTTGGCTGGCACTTGCCAGCTAACATTTACCCAGCCACTGCTCTCTGATCAGGGCGAATCCTTTAGAGCTATAAATTTTGGAGTGGTTTTTACTGAAATATATCTGGGTGGCAGGAGGTGATGACTGACGGGCAGCTCAGGGACAGGCTTGTACCATGCAGATCTCAGTGCAGTTCTCACAGGGCCAGAGCTCCTTTCTGGGCAGTTTGGCTGGCTGGTGACTGAAAAAGCTGCTGTCTGCAGTCCTGCAAGATGAAACTTCACAGCTGTGTTTGCTGTTGGGCAGCAGTTCTTGCTTAAAGAGCTTGCAGCTCTTGATACCAGCTTTCATACCCATGGAATTTTTAGAGATTTTTTTTCTCTCTTTTTAATATTAACTAAAGGAAAGCTGCGCTCTTTTGAAGCCTTTTGTGTAGGGAGAACAAAAATATAAGTGGCAGATTCTCTTCAGTGCTGTCAGAAATAGAATCATCCTGTAGTTAAAGAACTCCTGTAGCATGCTTGGATCCCAGAACCCAATAATTTTTGCTTTTTGTAATGTTTCACCATGTTTATTCAGATAATTCCCAACCAGGTGTAGCACTAACTTCCTTATTTTCACATTGTCATGAAGTATAGATCTAAGGAGGAACATTCTGAAGCCATATTTACTTTTTCTTTGCAAAGGAGACAAGGTATCTCTGGAAAATGGATACTGTTTTCACATACATCTGAGTAAATAAATTATTAGTATAATTTAGAGTGCAGAAAATCCCCACACCTTTACTGTTTTGGGTGAAATGCCTTTCTGTTTTCAGGGTAACAAATATTGCTGCATTTTTAGCCAGATAATTTATATATTTTTTATTGGGATGTCTGAAGGGTTACAGTGGGATGGTCATATGACTAAGGTAAAGTCTGAAGGTGACTGTTCTGCAGCTTTACACCATTTTTCCTTTTTTACTAGTTAATTTGTCCATGTGGCTAAGTTGATTTTTTTTATTATTATTATTATTCTCACGTGGAAATTTTCAACCTGAAAACCCTACCCACTGTCTGGTTTTCATGACATTTTAATGCAAACCTTCAATTTCATGAAAAACTTCTAAACTTAGAGTATTTCAGACAAATCTTCACAAATATCAGATTTTTTTTAAAAAAAACCTCTTTCTACCCTGAAAAGTTTTACTGAAAAGCAGTTGAGACATCTTTAGTTAATCTCATTCTTCATGACTTTAGTTTCTAACCTATAAGTCAGAGTAACACTGTCTCAAAAGTCTTTCTGTGTGAGATGTGGCTGGTGGAGTTGTGTGACCTGAGGCCAGAGGCAGGAGATAGAGTACTTCTTTTCAGACTGGAGAAATTTGGTAGAAAATTAAGTAAAGTATGAAGCTGTCTAGAATTTCTAGTGCAAACAAATGGCACCAGAGTCTGAAAATGGTCACATGGAAGTCCATAAGATGGTTGAGAAAGACTAGAAGATGGAATGACCATGTATATGGCCATTAAGATGCAAAATTTCGGCAGCTTGAGGAGACACTGTTTTTGCAGTGCAGAAACTCTTGGCTCCAGCTTCTAGTTAAAATGTAGATGGGGTTCCTCCAAACCCAGATGAGTGTCCTGGAAGGAACTGAAAGATTAGATTGAGGTGTTTCAGCCCAAGAATGTGAAATGCAGCCTAGCCTTTGGTGAAGAGACAGAGCCCATTGTAATCAGGCATCAAGACTTGAAGCTCAGAAAAAAGTTTTGTCTTGAGGTATTTCTTTGGTAGTGGGTTTTGTTGGGTGGTGGGGTGGGGTTTTTTGTTGGTAGTGAGTTTTTTTTGTTTTGGTTTGGTTTTTTTGTTTTTTGTTTTTTTGGTTCTGAAACTGTTTTTCTTGGCAAAATGATCGTTTGGTGCAGGAGAGAGCTATGGAATTTCAAATATCCAGCTACCCATGAGCCATCCCAGTAAGTTGCTTGAAAATTGTCCTCACAGAGCATGTTTTGAGGTATCAAAACATACTGTATCAGGTTTTGAAGTGTTTGAAGATCTTGGAGCAGGTAAGGAGTAAGAATACTTAGATGTTGTCATTCCTTCATCTCACTGTTTATTTTTACAATCAGAGTTAGTCTTGTTAAAAAGCCTTGTTTAGCTTCAAAGTACAGGTATGTCTCCCCCTCACTATAAACATCTTGACTGTGGGAATGACCAGACTGTAAGAACTTTTCTGCCAGAAGCAAGTAAAGTTGCCTCAACAAGACTCAATTAATGATTATGATTTTCCCCATTTGTGACATTTAAGTGCATATATCTAAAAGATAATATGTTTTATAAGTTAATCAAAACTGAAGATGTCTTAATAATCACTAGAAAAAATTGAAATAGTTTGGAGTAGAGCTAGGATTCTCCCTATTCCTCTGTCCCATGAATTCCTGGTTATCCCTGTAACAGGAGCAAAAAGGTTCCTGTGCAGAAGTGGCTTGGAGAGATCAGAAGTATAATTTTTTTTTTTTTTTTCTGACATGTGAGGTGTCCTTAATTTGTTTAGAGTCCTTAATACATGCTCTTTTTGTGTTGACTTGTGTGTCCCTTTCATACACATTTAAAGATTAATGGCCTCTACTGGAGAAGGAAGCGAATATGCAAGGACAGATATTCTATTAATTATCTGCATTTCTGTTTCTGACTCAGTAGCCTCACAGAAAAGCTTTCCATTTAATGTTTAATTTATATTGCTACATATTTCCTTTGGAAATTACAGCATAGAAAATGATTTGGTTTTTATAGAACATCTAATTTTACAGTCATTTCAGAAAAACATCTAATGACTGGGAAGACAAAGACTTGGCCTTTAAATGCTCTGCGGTATCTCCAAGTTAGAATTTTTTAACTGTAGGAGGGCAGAGGAATTGGAAAAATGCACAGAGTTGATACATTCAGTTTACATTTTGACAGCAATGTTACTAGCTCTGTTCTAGGTGTTGTGTAAATGCTTGACCTGTGCAACATTGAAACATTAAATCATCCCTGTAGCTGATAATCCGATTCACCAACATTTATGGGGGCATAAGGAAATCACATGAGTAATATTTAAGAAGTGCAGATACGAAATTGAAATCTCAAACAAATATTTGAATTTGAGGAGAAAAATGGACAGGGCAAACAAGGCAGCCTGGCCAGCAAGAGTGAGAGAGATTTGGGGGTAAATAGTGTCTCAGCTGTGGTTCTGTCCTGAAAATAGTAAACTCCCTAGACTCAATCTGATGGCACATATTATATATGAGACACCATTACTAATCTGAGTATTAGCCAAGGAAGTGAAAGGTCAAAGCCTGATCAGATACTAAATAAAACTTCTTAAAAGTGTATTGACAAGATGAAAAACCAACAAAACCAAGCCAAATAATTTTTTTTCCCTCTCTCCTTTACTAATGTTTTCACTCACTGGATAAGATGCATCCTGTAATGGCTATTGGAGGACTGTGAGTGTGGAAGAACAATGTGTTTAAAAATTAAATGTGAAAGAGAATGAAGCGGGGGAACGCTAAAAAACTTCCTCACCTCTGACCCATTAATTAGGTAGCTGAAGAGCATAGCATCATTCTTATGAAATGAACTCACAGTTCTCATATCAGTATTACACCACTGCTGTTTTATACATATTGTATTTTTAAAAGTGTGCTTGTACAATACAGAGCTTGGTTCCAAAACCAGGAAAACAGGGAGGAGTCAAACACCATGGTTATTATCTGTCCTCATTTCATTTCTGAACAGAGATCTGAACAACTATTTCTGCCGTGTCAGCTCCTGCCTTCAGATATTTATCTCATTGTGGACAACAGAAGTGACACAGTCAAGGGGAAGTCATGACTTCTTTTGCATGTAAAAATCCAGGTGGAAAGAACTGTTGAATCAAATACTGCTTTCACATGAGCCTGGCATGTTTATGAGGCAGAGTACATTTAGGTCTGGCAAGTGGCCACGTTGTCTTAATGGCACAGGGATGGCAGAGTTGCCTGGCAGACAAAGGCATTATTCACATTGCCCCATCACTTTATTATAACACTGCCATCACAACTCCATACTCAGGGCCAGAATTGCTGTACCACTGCTTCCTTCTCTACTTTTGGGTAAGCATTGTGCCTTCCAGGACAAATGTTAGAAAATAATCTCTCCACTGCTATCAGAAAGAAGAACTTTGCAGGCCCTTTGCCCCTAGGCCTCTCTTGCCCACGGACCTGTTGGAGCAGGAGACTTGTGCATTGACTGGTCAGGAGTGTGGCTCACTACCTGGGAACCAAAGAGTATCTTCATAGCAGCGCTGAAGATGAAGCACAGGTGTGAATTTTAGAGTCCAAATTACCTTTTGGACAGTGGCCCCTGGTACTGGCTTGTGTAGGCAAGTTTGTGTGTGCATCAGGAGGAGAAAGGAAAAAAGAGCAGCATAAAACACAAGGAGCAAAGGAGGACTGATGGTGTGGTGTGGGCTGCTCCAGCTGTGCAGGTAGATGTGTTTCCAGGGGGGTAGTTCTGTACTGGACGTGAATCCTCTGAGTTCAATAGGTCTGTGCTTGCCTGTGAGCCTCTGTCTTTTCTTCCACCTTGAATAAAGCAATGAGAGTGGAAGGTTTTAGACCGAGAGCAGCAAAAGCAACTTTTGGACATCACTGTTCGTAAGTCCATCTTGCCTGATTCTTCCCTTTGCCTATGGAAACAGGATTTCATAAGTTGCCCTTTGAACAGATCTACTTATTTGTAAAGATATTTTTCCATCAGTTTGCCCTGCAGGCAGGACCACACTGAAAAGATTAGTTGGTTGGGTTGAAAGGGAAAGTTACACTTCTTGATGAAGTTTGTCTTGGAGTCTTTACTGACAGAAAACCACGTACAACGGATTGGCTGTGCCAGCTGGGGAAAGGCAGTTTTCTTTTTTTTTTTCAAGTTGTCTCTTAGAAAATATCAGCACATGTTTCCAAAATGCTTCATCTCTGAGAGTAATAGATCTTTTATGAGAAGGGCTCTCAGAGTGAATGTCAGTATTACAGGAAAATATTTCAACACTCTTTTTACATGAAATGTGCTTCGATATTCTTTATTCCTTCAAGTGTATGTGTTTGCCTGCTCTGTTTTACTTCTACCCTTATATACATGACTCTTCTCTGGATGGTGGTACAGGCTTGTAAAATAGATCTTTCAAGTGCTCTGAAAGGCTATTCAAAAAGAATGTTGCAGCATGTGCTGTCTTGCTAGTGGTGGAGTCTAAATAGAGTCTATAAATAACTAAATGCTGTGATGTTTCAGTAATGACTATTTTGTTTTATTCACATGGCATCTGGATTTTAGATAATACTATTCAGCCCTTATTCACTCTTATGATGTAGAATTTCATTCTCACATGGTTAAAGATGTAGCAATAAAAAGGCAACATTTTGGTTTCTACTGTGAGAGAGAAATACTGCGTGCAGGATTAAATTGTACAACTTTGTTGTGGGTTTTGTGCATTAACTTCAGTTTAGTGATTTGGAACAATGTGGGTCTTAGTGAAAAAAATTCCTTTGAAGCAACTGGCAGCAGTTTTTTAGTCCTCTTGTATTTTGGGGAATGGGGGCTATTTACTGAAAAATACAACCAGGTGAATGAGCAACAATGTACTTTTAACAGGGTAACCTCTTGTTTTTGCTTTGTGTGCACTTCTCAAACTTCTTGAGTTGTTTGACTGCTTTGTAATTCTTTCTACTAGAGTAAACTTGTACAGACTTGCTGGCATGGCTGTGTACTGTTGTTGGTGTACGTGTGCTTGTGTTAAAGCACTGAACCCCAGAAACAAGCTACTTTAAGTTTGCATAATAGTGACAAAGGCTTGTAGTAGAGAACCTTCTAAGTTGCAGGTGAGTTGAGAGCTAATATTGGCAGACCTTCAAAAAGCGTAGCATTGATTTTTGTCCATAAAAATCAGAACAATGTTCAAAATAAGGCAACAGGAATGTGTGCAGTGCATTAAAATATTTATTGTAAGATATTTAGTGCAGATATAAATGTTTAACACCAAGAGTACACTTACGGGGTTTTCCATGTTTCTGTTAAATTTTAGATATAAGTTATTAGATGGTGGCAAATGAAAAGGGAGCAAAACACACATTCTTTGTAGCTGTGACTCAGTGTTTGAATTATTCCATAGTGTGAAGAAGCACTCCCCTTTCTGGTCCATAGGACTGAACATTGCCCAGATTAATCACTTCGCATGAGAAATGTCCACATTGAAAAGACATTTTTCAGACGGAGGAAGTGCAATACACGCATATGAGAGTCATTCTGGAAAGCAGGATTTTCTGCTCGTCTTTTGATCTCTCAGAAACAAGTAAGCGACAGAGATGCATTCAGCTGTAGCAAGCCTTCAGGGAAAACTAAAAAAAATTAACCACATTTAGTAAGCATCTCATTTCCAAATTGTCCCTGCAGATTTAATCTGGTACTGCGAATTCATAATTAATAGTTCCTGTAACAAAATTATCTTTATTGTGCTGTATCTGAGAACTTACAGTATGCTGCAGAGTGTGTGCTGATAAGCAGGTGCTTTTTAAAGATTGTGGAAGTCTAAATAAAGTCTATAATTTCAGATTGTAAAAATCTGTGTGCTTCATGACAGAGTCTGCACTGCTAATTTATGTTGTGGTACTAAACTTTATCCATCAAACATAAGCACGTTATCTTTCTCCAAAAATGTGCATTTTAATATGAAGTTGTGGGCGGCGGCGGGCGCGGGGAGCGGGGACGAACGGGGAGCGGGAGCCGCGCTGAGCCGGGGCTTCCCCTCGGCGCGCAGGCGTGGGGCCAGCAGGGCTCTCTGGTTGGCTCTCCTCGCTCAGCCATGCCCGCGCAAACCTCGGAGTGGCCAGAAGCCGCCGGCGCCCCGCCTATGCCGCGGAATATAAAACTGTACCTTTGAATTGTTAAGCGCTCTTTCCGTGCTCGCTTTCGAGCATATTAAAAGCTGCTCGGAACAGCACGAAAGCAGCCTTCTTGTGCCCTTCTCCGCTTCCCTGAGAAAAGCCGAGCGCCTTCTGCCATGCAGTGAACGGAACACAAAGTTGCCGTTCGAGCCGCCTCGCCCCAGGGCCGCCGAAAACCCATACAGTGCCGCGGCTCCAAGGCGTCCCTGTGTTCTCCCCTCCAGGAGGATCGGAGACTGCCTGAATCGGAGCCAAAGAGGGGCACTGGCCGGCAGGAGATACCCCGGGGCAGGCGAGCGTTATGAAGTAGATGAAGAAATTCATTCTGACGAAAGTGCCATTGCATGCATGTATCTGCACTATGAACTCTGTGAAATAAAGAGGCCACCAACCATAGACTGCTCATGATCACTCTGAGTGCAGCTTCTGGGTGACTGGTGTCACCAGCGCTTTCAAACGTCTACAGGTTTTGGGCATTCATCAGCAGAGCGGATGAATGTCCTTTGGTGAAGCCCAGTGATGTGCTGTGCTTTATTGAGTGCAATGGACCCAGTATGGATATGCATCATTAACATTCATAACGATGAACCAAAAGGTGCAGTTGACAAGAGTCTCATTTGTCTGCAATTGGTTTGATGGAGTAGAAGACATTTCACTGAGCTGAAGGAAAATGAAACACTTCAGTAAAAGCAATGGCAGTATCTGCACTGCCTTGGAGGGGTTGACACCTACATGTGTACTTCTCTGTTTTTATATGGATTATTTAAAAAAAACCTGGTTATTTAAATCAATGCTGTGCTGAAGCTATAGTCTGGACTGTGAGAAGCTCCCAAATTGCCCTGGTAATGATCAGTACCTTTTTAGCAGGCTGTGTTTATCAAGTGATCTTTTTTTTTTTTTAATCTAGAACTTGGTGTTGTGTTGGTTTTCAATTTGCACTGTTGAACTATATTTTGAAAGGATAATGTTTTGATACATCAAGCTTCAAAACTAATTTATTTTCATCCTCTTAGCTCAAACTGAGTTTTCTATCATGTGGTGGTACAGTGTGTAGCAAATTTTTTGCTGGAGGCAGTTTGAGGCTGTCCATATCTTTGTCACTGGGGAAGAGACAGCTGGATTTTCCCTGTGTGTTAGCAGGATTGTGCAAGTTTTGACAGTATTGAGTCTCTCTTACTCACTTTTGCTCATACCTTCAGGCAAGTAGATTCTCCTCATGGATTAGAATGTTTTAATATGAAATCAAAGCCATTATGAAATGTATTTCTTGTAGAAAGCAGTGGATAGGAGAAACACCTGTGCCCAGCACCTATGAAGCTAATGATGGGATAGATGCTTGTAATAATGCAATAAAATGTTGATTTATGTGAATCTATAGCTGCCATCCTATTTCCAGTCCATCTCCACTTACTTTTGAAGGCTTGTTTTAGGGTTTAACCACAATTTTTCTTAAAAGCACAGACAGATTAAAGAGATTGCAAATTTTTTATAATCTCATCTAATTAAGCAGGAGGATAGTTGAGAAAAAAAAACAAAACAGTTCTTCACCATTTTCTTAAAACTCAATTTAACTTTAGGCAACAGAATATTGCAGAATTAGGTCACATTCTGTTACGATCCGGTTTTAAACCCAGAAGAGCAAAGAAAAGTGCATAAACCGGAAAGAACTTAGAAGGTTCAAAATATTCCCAAAACCGAGATTAAAACCAAACGAGGTTAGATGTTGGTGCCAAAAAATTGATGTGTTTTATTTAATAGTAAAAAGAAGGAAAGAGAAGGAAAGAGAAAAGAAAGAAAGAAGGAAATAGAGAAAGACGTGTGCATGGGGGGTGGGGGGAGAGGGAGAGGTGACAGGGGTTAGGTGGAAGCATATCACCCATCCAGGGGTCCCAGCGATGTCCCATTGCTCCCCTCCATCTGATCTTCTGGTGGTGAGAGTCTCCCGCTGCTGCGGCCACACCGCCACACGTGGCCACACACTGAAGAGTACAGAATCCCGTGGATTAATACACGCTTTGGGCAGGTGGGAACGCCCACGTGCCTCCCTTGCAGGGGCCAGCTTGACATGCTGTCCCTTGCAACACTGAGGGTCTGCTGCATCATCTCTGGTGCTCCGGTGCAGGGTCTGGGGACCCCTTTGTGGGGGGCCTTTGATGGGCCATGTCACCCCCTCTGCTGCGGATAAGCTTCCCCTCCCCGGGTGAAGGGGCCCTCAGCTGGGCTCCTCTGCACAGTGGAGGATGGGCGGACACTGCGCCTCTCACCAGAGGCTTTTCCAGCACACACCCAAAGCCTCTCTCCCTCCACCCTTTGATGTGGGGGTCTGTGCAAGCCTGGCAGCTGATAGCCCTGGGGCTGTGGTCTCCACCCTGGAGATGTTAAGCTTATGCTTTGTGAATGTCCCCAGCCCTTTATCTTATCTTCATCACCAAGTGGGTCCAGGGCCTCTCAGAGCCCCATTCAGGGTGCTGCAGCTTGTGTAATACAGTTTTAAAAGTCCTTCATGAAAATGTTTTAAGTCATAAACTACAATATTTCAGTCTCTGACACATTCCCAGAACAAAGCCAGCATTTTGACATAGTCTGATACTCGTCTCCCTCTTGGGAACAGATGATTAGTAGTGTTCTGGAGACTGATATACCCGAATTTTCTGACTTACTGGCTCAACTGCATAGAATGAGCTATTGTGACAGATGGGTAGTGCTGGAGAGTCAAGCTTTTTGGCATGTGTTTCCATGGGACAGGAAGGTTTGGGTGATGATCTTCTGTAATGATTCTTTTATGCTTTTGAGTGCCCGTTTTGGAATTGTTCTTTAAAACTCAAGTAGGTCACTCTTTGAGATGCTTTAGAAGAACTACTCAAGAAACCTCCCTTTCCTGCCTCTTTCAAACTGGTGGCATAGCAGCAATGAGCAGGACTGGAGCAGGCATTAGGTCCTGAAGCTGCTCAAATCTACAGGAGTGGGAGCAGACTGAGTAAATGTTCAAATGATGGGATGCTTTGCTTGACCTAATGTACAGAAAACAGCTGAAATACTAGGAAAGCATGTCCATCACCTCACTACTCCCATATGAAATGTGTAACAGAGGTGTTCTGTGGGAGGGTGGAGGTAAAAGCACATGTGAATGATTACCTGGAGTCTTGAATGAATCCTCTGCTTCATTGTCAGCTTGCACACGGCAGCACAGAGGCTTCCCAAAGTGGAACAGACATTGCACACACAATGCTGTAAAGCTGAAAGAGGGGCAGACCTCTGAAAGTAGCTCAGCTCACGCTGTGCCTTTTGCATATAGAAGAGCCTTCTGCGATTTCTTGCATCTAATTTAGAAAACATTGCCCTACTTGCCTGTAACCTGCAGCTCAGAATGCTTTCAAACTGTCAGGCTTTCTGCATGGAATGGGAGGGCAAGCAGTGATAGTAGTCAGAGATCCTCTGTGTTTTGGAAACAAACTGGAGACCTTCAGTAGTATTCAGGGAAGTTTGCGTACCCAGAGACAAGCTTGAGAAATGGAAGTGCTGCCACTGATTCTGTAGAGAAAGAAAAAAGAGAAAGGGATATATTATGTTTGATTCCAGGGGGGGTTCTTTGAAAGCATGTGATTCCAAGTCTTCTTCTATGGACAGACATTTGTTGGATTTAACTCCTTTGCATCTATCTCTTTTCCTTTGCTTTTTCTCATTTTTATTTCCACATCCATACAATCAGATTTCCAAGGGTTAATACCCAAGATGACCAATGCACATTGCCATATGCTACTGTTTGTTTAAACTTTGAAGAAAATTACACTGTTGTCTTTTGCAATGTTTTATCTACACAGGCCAGTATTCCTATTTCCAGTTATTAGTCTTCTCCATATGTAGAAGATGGAAGGATATGTTGGAAATGCTTTAACAGATTCATCACTGCATAATGTTGACTTACTTGGTCAACAAGATCAGTCAGCAGTGTCCAAAAAGAAAGAAGCAGCTTTCTGCTTGTCAAGTGGGAGACAGAGAAAGAAATTCCTGTTGAAGACAGAAAGCTGCAGACAAGTAAGTGGATATAATGGAAAATCCTGGAGGATCTGTAGGGGATTCTGACATGGTCACTGAGAGCTCTCAAGAATGAGGGGGCCAGGAAAAGTGTGTTGGCATTTTTCTCTTGGGTGCTGATATTTATGGAGTTAGTTAAAGGATGGGGAAGTTTCCAGCACTTCTATCAAACATGAACATTTTTACTGTTGCATGTCCATGGGAATCAGTGATCTGAGAGTGTGGCAAGAACTCAGTCCTTAAGAAACAATGAGCAAAAGCTGTCTGAAAGAGTGGGAAGTGATATCAGGGAATTGCATTGCCCCTGAGATTGCCTACAGCAACTGCAAGGTCCCTTCTTAAAAAGATTAGAAATTATGACAGTGACATTAAAATGAACTGGATTCTGCTCAGCTGAAGGATGTGTTCTTAGCCCAGAGCTCTGTGTGAGGAAACCTCAATGCATAAGCTTGCTGAACAACCTGCTGGCCAAAACATACCTGGGTGTTGTGCCTAGAGTTTTTTATTTTGATGCAAGGTGAATGTTTCGGCAAACAAGTGAGTAGAACAAATGAAGAAAAAGGACTGGAAGATTATATTATGATCTCAGTCCTGCAATTTCAGGGACATGCACAGACCCTCAGGAGCTTTGCAGATTTTGATTAGTATTCATTCAAAAAAACTCCAATGTCCACCCCAAGAAACACATCCTGGTTTTAGGCAGCCAGATGTTTCATCTTGTCAGTGGAGAGTGACAGCCTTCTCTAGCATTGAAATGAGTGTTGGACTTCATTCTTCAATAGTCTTAAATAGGGACATTGAAATCCTCTTCAGAAAATTATATTGGCTTCCACTGACAGTAGAAGGAGATGATGTGAGTAGCACTGACTAGATGACAAACTTTTAACCATAAACATTAGGCAAGAGGGACACAGCCCTTTGATCCATCAGTTCTCTTTTTCCATTTCTCTAATGGTGCTGCTGACACTGTTGACCAGAAATAAATTCTGCTCTTAAAAGAATTTACTCGAATATGTTCAGGGAATGTGACATCCTGATCTTTCATAAACTTAATGTTCTCCATGAGATAGCAGTGGTGCTACTTCTTTGAAGTATTCCATGGAAAGAATTTTGTGTTTGGGGTATTCCTTTTAATAGACTTCATTAGAACTGTCTCAGTTTTTCTGCCATATATTGGTCATGGGAAAGACTAAAACTAAAGTAACAGATTTGAGTAGAATAAAATCAGAAGGCTTTTTTAGTTTTCTAAGAGAAATGCATTTTGGCACAGGAAAATGGGAAAACAAGAAGCTTGGATTTACTTCACTCATCAGTCAAGCTTCAAAGACTTACAAGAAAGAGAAAAATCTGCATGACTGGCTGTCTGACATAGAGGTAAGATATTAAAGGTTGATATAATAAAAGTGCTTTGTATAGCACCTTAGTACGGCTGCATGGCAGAAAGACTACAAATGGTTGAGATGTTTTCTTAGACTTTTGTATTCATCTTCATTATGCAATATTTATTCTATCAGGCACTATGTGTTAATTTTTCTCCATTGCAGTTCAGTGTACATGTTTGGAAACACTTCAAAGTATCCCAAATTATAGTAATCCTTCAAGACAACAAAGCTACTTTGCTTAAAAATTTGTGGTTTTTCTTCTGGAGAAGAAAGTTAAAAAGCAGCACTCTTGCAATATTACTGCTATATTACTGATGCTTAATGTTGACCCTTCTAATGGTCAGGACCTAAGGATCACATTTAATATTCTTTCCTAACTTCTTTTTACTGTGTATTTGTAGTTCATGAATACATGTGGTGGGTTGACCCTGGCTGGCAGCAAGTCCCTTTGACCAGCTGGCATGGCTGTTCTGGCTGCCTCCCCTCCCAGCCTTTTGCTGGGGGGCATGGTAAAAACCAGAGTAGGTCTTGTTGCTGCGTAAGCTCCATCCAGCTGCACCTAAAACATTAGTGTGTTAGCACTGTTTTGGTGACCAATCTAAAACATGGCACCATGCAGGTTGTTTTGAAGAAAATTAACTCCATGTCAAACAGTCCTAGTAAAATATACCATCTGAGCTAATGCTACAATCCTGTCATCAGCAATTTATTAGCAGTTAGCAGCAATTATTTTTAGCAGTTAGGAAGAGGTACATCTACTTTACCTAACTTCACAGTATCCTATAGGGTTTTATCAGCAAAGTTAGGGAAGTTTAGAGTCACTTTGATATCCATCCTTGTCACTCTTCAATTGTTCAAAAGAAGTCTGTTATAAAGTCAACTTCTCTCATAGCCCCCAAGTCAGGTACTATATTTTAGATCATGTCTAAAATGTATAAGGGGAAATAGACATACAATTTTTATTCAGTAAAAATCTTGATTTTTTGGGTTTAACTGGTTTGTAAAGAATAGCTGAACATTCAGCATTGATTAAATCTGCTGGTTCGTAAATAAATTTTGTACAGGCTTTCCTGCTATTTGTTAAGATACAGAAAAAGGACATTTATAAGCAGTACCTGAAGTGACTTTTAAAAAGATGACAAATAAAAAGTACATTAGCACCTTGCAAGAGGCTGTAGCTGCTCCATTTATTTTTTTGTTTTTGACAGGAGCTACTAAAACAAATCACCAATGTCCAAGTGGTAATTACTGTTAGACTTCTTTGTTCTCAGTTAAAAGTGATTTGTCATTAAGCAGAATCAAAGGCTGCCATTTAGTTCAAGTACAGACAAAATACACTTGTATAATAAGCTGTACTCCCTCATATTTTTGGTTGTCTTTCATCATGTTGTGAAATCTAGATTTATAAAGGCACACAAAAAATAGAGAATTGAAGTATTAGCATCTTTTGTTCTTAAATTTCAATTATATACTATTGTTTCTTTTCGATTCACTAGAAGTAATTAAGTCTACCATGCTGGTGGTCAATCCCCAGACACAGCTAGTGCTGCTGCTCACTTCAGAAATATATTTTACAACAGACTTTAGAGTAGCTATAAAGAAACAAAAATTGTCAGTCAATCATTACAGCAGGAAAACCTTGGCATAGGAGCAGGCAGAGCTGAATTATGTTTACACAGGTGAACACCTTGATAATGCTGTTTGCTTTGGTTGAATGAGTCTATGGTTTCATTGGTGGAGAAAAAAGAAAAGGTTAACTCAGTGGGTCAAATTCACAATGATTAAATTTGTTCTAGATGCATTCCAAGGAAATTGAGGAACACTGTTGAGAAGTGCAATTTGCAAGCTTGAAGTCAATTCCTATTTCATGTTATTTTGGAAGCCTAATAATCCATAAACGATTTGCATAAACACAGATATGCCCAACAAAAATAAGTTGAGTCCCATGGCCTTTGTACGATGTTCTGTTTTCTATATTTTTGAACCCTTAAGAAAACTATGGACAGAACATATTGTTTCCCCAGATATCTCCTGACAGTTGAATCTACTACGAATTCTCCCAAGAATCAATATTTAGGAAAAACACAAAATGTACATTTTAAAGAGTCATCACATGAGTAGTAGTACTGAAATGTACAAAATGTACAGCTCACAGTTGGGAAGGTGTTATTTCTAGGCAATTTACCCAAAGAAGGAATGCACCATGTTGTTTGGAATGTAAAGTTTAGAAGGAAACAACCTCAGCCTCAGTACTGTGTTCCTGGCAGAAACCCCACCCTGACTGTGCTGCCTTTCCCCCTCACCAGCCCACGCGTACAACTACCTCAGGAACATGTTTTTGAAAACATGCCTGACCATTCCTGAATTGCATAAAACTTTCAAAGGGATGGTTAGGCAGCAAATAAACATAAAGCAAACAAACAAAAATTCCTCAAAAGTGTCACAGCCAGTAAATGTTCCCAAGGCAACCAAGTCAGTGTGCTCCTGCTTACTGGTAATGTGGGTAGGAGTTTGCAAAATGTATGAACTTCTCTGTTTTCTCCATCTGATCAGAAACAGTATTAAAATATCTCAAACCAAATCTAATTTGAGCTCTTGTGAAAGTGCTATTATAATGATGTGAAAATTGAGGAAAAAATCCTCTGGTTATACAGTATATTCTTCATTATTCTGACTTTTTTTTGGAACCAAGCTGCAGTAAAAGAATCTCTTTCTGAAGCTTTAAAGTTTTAATGTGCTTTCATAGTGTATATGATCATAGATGAGTCATTCAATTTTTCCTCATATTTAGAATCGAACTTCATAGTGTTTTGTAATATGCCCTTGTGGGGTGAACCTGATTTAAATATGGCATATATAATGTCACAGTATTATGCCATTATTTTTCAACTAAAATTCTGAGGAAATAAACAAATGTCTAACAAAATTCAGACAAGAATTTGTCTGCTAAAAGAGATGGTTCTACTCCTCCCTCTTCCTGGTTGCTTATTTCGTCCTTCCTCATGCCAGTATAGCAGTCTCCAGTGAATCTGCAGTGGCTCTACAGCGAACCACACTGGGGAACTGAACCTGAAATGGTTACTATTCCACGTTGTTTTCCTAGAAGTGTTGGTTCATGTCCCTGGTACAACTCAGTGTGTGTTGGGGTGGAGGCAGCCATGTCTGGGCATGGAGGGAGGGCAGCACCCACCCTCACAGTACGGCAGAACTCACCCCGGACTGAGCTGCTCTCTAGACTGGGGTGCCAGAAAAACCCTTGGGATTTGTTTGAGTCTGTTCTAAAGGAATCTGGAGTAAGGTATTGATGAGTGCTTGAAAAGCTGTCGTGTGCTGTAGAACCCTGCTATAGCGCAATGTCTTAGCAAGGCTTGGCTTGCTCTCTTTTTTCATTCATAAACAGCCTTAGTAAAGTAAATGAGAACTGTGTTATGTGCTTGCAGGACTTTACTCCATGGGAGAGAAGAATCTCTATATATTTACTTTTTTCTTCTACTGCCCCCTTAAGACCTTTCCTCCCGAGGACACGAAGCCTTGGGTTTCTATATGGACTTCCTTTTCCTACTGCTGGACTCATCTCTCCTTCCTTCTATCTTTGACAAATATTAATCTTAGTTTGACCATCTGGCTGAAGTATAGCTGTGATCATTAGGCAGACTGGCCATCATTTTCCCTGACAGCCATGTTTCACACCTAAGAAAATGGTTGCCAGACCCCCAGTTCCAGCTGCACGGGCCTGGGAGCTGCACCAATATGTACAAGCTGAAGTGATGTCTGTCAGAATTTGGTGAAAAGATATTTCAGTATTGAAAAAAATATTTCTTTCACAATAGTTTCACGTTTAGGATTTTTCTAGGATATGCGTGATCTTTTTACTAGTTTTTTTTGGAAAGAAGGTTTTGTGTCAAGAATTTAATCTTATACTGTCCTGAAATTTGTTGACGTCATTAACAGTTAAATTTTATATCCAAATAAATTAATTATATAAAGATCAAAGTGATCAAACCAACCAATCCAAACCCTATCCATAATTTAAATATTCTCTGGAATTGTAGAACCACTTAACTTTAACTAGTCTACATTCTTTTCTTAGGACATTTCAAGCAGACTTTTCTGGGAAGCTCAGCATACTCCTCTGGAAAAGTAAACATTCACTACTTCTATCAATATATCGTTATTTACATTACTTGCATATTTACAAGTCTGTTTTTTGATGACTACAGAGTAATGACTGTATTTGCAAATCAAAGCCGTGTATAAATTTTTAACATCCACACCTGTGCATGGGGACCAGAAAATACCATTCAAGAAAAGAAGTCATAAAATATTCTTAAGAACTTTCAGCATCATTAGATTTTTCACCAGGATTTTTTTAGCCAGCAGTTTTCAAAATATAGTACATACCCAACACTTATCCCAATGCAACTTTTGTTTTTCTTGTTAATGAATAGTAATTAGTTCAGGGTTTTCAGTAGTTTCTGAAAAACCAACCAACCATTTTTCCCTCTCAGAGTTGTGAGAATGGGATGTTTTTACTGCTAGGGAGTTTTCTTCCTGCAGTATATGATGGTCGTAATGTTTCTCCAGGGCTTGACCAGGATGCTATTGTACTGTGCACAGGCCTGTGTTTTCTTATATAACAAATTATAGTGTTGTTATTTTAATTTAAGTCAAATAGTTGTAATCATGGTTAGAAATAACATCAGAGTTACCTTACATAGATTATTTTATACATTTGATTGAATGAACTGACTTAAATTCTAAGTGTCTTTAATGAAAGAATTTAATTATGGATAACAGTTTGTTCAACTTTCAGTGCAATTCAGTTCTTTGGGATAGGGGAAATGGCAAAGTCATGAGTTTCTTTAAATATCTCTGCAGTTTTCAATATGTTACAGGGTATAAGTTCTGTGCATGCATTGAGCTTAGACTTTCAGTAATTTAAATAGCAAATGGGATGTTAGCACTACTGTTTCTTATTAACTCTATGTACTTTCATAAACAGCATGAATATCTGTCCTTGATCTGGTAATGAATCCATTCTGTGAGGAAATTGTGGTGTTAAATGTATAAAGTTCATGCTTCTGTTGAAGAAATTACACCATTTCCTAATGACCTAAAAGGGAATGAAATAAAGTCTGTACTGTTCTGCTGGTTTTCTCTTACTTAGTCTTTCACACACTCTTAGAGCTACAAGATAGGAAAGTGGTGCAAAGAGAAAAGCTGTGCTCCAGCAGTGAGAGCTGTCCATTGGAAGGGCTGTCATTTGCAGCTGTGTAAGTAAAGCTGTGAGAGTAACACAGGGTTTGGAAGCACAGCTGTGAAATAAGTATGGCTGGAATTCAGCAAACTTCTTACTAAAGGCTACTACAGCTGCTTGTTGGTTTCCAAAGATAAAACACAAAAAGAAGCACATGCCTAGGATCTAAATATATGAATAGTATAACTTGTTTTGTTATCTGCCTTGTGGAAAAGGAAAAGAGCCTATGAACATCTTAGTCCACTGGTGCAGGGTGGAATAGTGACAACTGCACAGCAGCACTTTTAGTCTTTACACAGTTTTAATGTGTTCTGTGCGCAGAGTACTTGTCTGATTGCTCATGTAAATTGCTGTCTCATCTTGCCTGCTGGTGCAAGCACAGGACAGTACAATGTGAGTAATGAACTGTTCGTGCAGGACAGGTTCTGCATCGAGCTCTGATCAGTGCAGTTCTATGTGGCTCCAGCAAAAGTACTTGGGTACTTGCTGTGCCTGTATAGAGCTGAATGCTCTTTGCATGCGGAATGCTGTGAGGACCTTTGTGTTTGAAAGTACTTGGGCTGTGTTTATCTGTATCGGGCTAGATTCCAGTTAATAAATAACAGTCCAAAAGAGGCCATGCTCTCAACAGATCTTAGGTGCAAAGAATAATCACATATATAGTTATATATACACAATTTTTCAAGATTACAACACATACCAAAGATTGGCTTTAACAGTGTTTGATGTTCTTGCTTATACAGTAGCAGTCCTAGGAACATTTTTTTTTTTTTTTTAAAGGCAATCATATCTCCTTTCAAACTGAGGAGCAGTGAACTTTGCAAGTTGCATCTGCACTGCTAGTGCAATTTGCCTACTAAATTTATTACCGGGACGCTGTAGGAGAGTCATGCTGTTTGCTACTGCAGAAAATCCAGAAGTAACCCCTACAGAAATGTTTCCATGAAGGATCATTTGGAGGTTAGGTTTTAATCTGTATAAAAACCAGGGCTGTGATTTCTTTATGCTGTCACAAAGTGTGCAATTGCTCAGAAGGGACTTCTAGCACCATCTGAATGCAGTCTTGTGCTATGTGCTCTAGGATTGCCCTGCTTGAGCAGGGACGTTGGACCAGGTGACCCACTGTGGTTCCTTCCAACCTAACCCCACTCTGTGATTCCTTGTGCTGATCCAGAAGTACCTACTGGTTCAGATACTCGTGTTCCAGGGGACATACTGCCATGCTGTTCTTACTATCTCTTTATGTGAGACCAGAAAATAGTCTTTTTGCATCTATATGTGTGCATTTGTAAGTGCCCAGCTCTATGGATGTTTAAAGAGAGGAGGGAGAAAATCACCGTGTTTATGGTACAGCCACCTTTGAATATATCATTCAATAAGATCGTCATTGAATTATGGAGGCTTTTAGGCATCAAGTTGTCATCTGTGCTTACTAAAACCTTCTATTTAGCTTCAAAATAAACCTGATCTTGGTTAGGACTGCCCTTGTAGAACGTGCTTTCTGGCATGTAGGTTCTGCCTGTGTCCTAAACTGAAGTCAGTAGCTGACTTTTCTGGGACAGGTTTAGAAACCTACTTATTAGGGCATCCCAGGAAATGATGGGATGTTACCATCCAAGAATTCATAATAAAGACCACTCTCTACACTTGATTCAAGGAACTAATCGTAGGGATTGGTGGTGCAGAATGGCAGGGAGCTGAAACCTGATATCCTATTTCCAGGCTGCCCTTGTTGAAAGTGGCGTCTATCCTCAGGTACCTCTCTGCTGATGTTAGGTCACTCAGTTTTTAAGTCACAGTGTCACTTACACATCTTCAAAATATGGCTTCTGTATATTGAAAATCATGCATTTAGAAAATTGATTATGAATTACAGACTGCTTTGGAAAACCCATTTTAAAGTAATGCTATGGATGACCACTGTTAACTACAAGAACAAAAGATTGAAGGCTTCCCTCTATCAGTCATAACAGCTATTAGGTTATCGCAGGCATTTAATTATCTGTGCTCTTAACTTGTTTATATGTCAGAGACCTGCCTTTTAGATAACAGGATTAATAGTTGAAATATGGCTGCCAACTAGAACTTGCTTGATTTCACAGTTACTATTTTTTTTTCTTTCTAAAGAATAGAGAAACAAGAATGACTTACAAAAGTCAATGTCTTTGTCCAGGACACAGCAGGAACAAGCAACATCATGAAATAAGTGAAGTGCCAAGAGTAGAAATGTTCTCTCCTACTGGCTAGAGCAGGGGAGGAGTTTTAGGTTTGTCTCACACATATTACTGCTGTCAGAGAGACCAATAATTACTGTACTCTTGCTTTGAGCAATTCCTGTGGGTTTTTTCCATATAAGGGCTACAGTTTTTCTCACTACTCACAAGGAGAATAAAGAGACAAAAGGCATGCAAACATTATTGTTGAATACCCTGCTCATTGGGTTTTTGCCCAGAAACCATGCACCAATGACTGTAATGACGTCTTACTGCTATGCCTTTAGTGCTTTGTATTTGAGGCCTCTAATCAATGCATATTTCCTGATGTGAAATCACCTGAGATCAGTATTATGCCAGACTCTGCACCGGTCATCAATATCATGGCAAACAAAAACTATGCCCAGCAAGGCTGTTTGTGTCTCTAGAGATAAAGCAGCTGCTACTTCATGACCGAATGGGATTTATACACTAAATCATTATTTATAGGAGTTAAAGTATGTTAGAGAAAAGCTCGTCTCAAAACAGTGAATGCTGCTTAAAAAAAAATCAGGAAACTAATTATCTTCCAGTTAAATCAGACTCTGACTTCCTATGGGTTCTATAAAAAGATTACTTCTGGTTCAGCCTGTCTCTCTCTTAGATTGGATAATGGGTTACTATTCTTCTATAAAGGATCTCAAATTGTCTACCACGTGTTTAGTAAATTTTTTTAGGTTTGGCAATTTAGGTCATCCATTATAGTGTTCTTGTTGTTCATTTGTTGGGTTTTGGGGGTGTGTCTGTGGAGAGGCAGCAGCCTAGATAGGTAAAATTATGGAATTTATGCATTCAACTGCTTCAGGGAAAATACACTCAATATATTTCTTTGCAGAAGGCAGGTAATTTTTCCAGCTTGTCTTTGATTTTCTTATGAAGTTGACAAGGTTCTAAGTGTTTTCCTCCCATTGTACTCCTTACATTTAACAATGCTTTCCACTCTCAAAATTCAAGTTCAGTCTTGGCTCAAGTGTAGGAAATTTCTGATCTGTGTAGATCCTTGAGAATGGTTTGGTTGTTTTTTAAGGTTTGGAACACTTTAAGGCAAAAAAAAAAAAAACAAAAAAAACCAGAAATTTACCGGTAACTCATTCTAAAAAGTTTCTGTTTGAAAAAGAATCTTTTTTTTTCTTTTAATTCTGAAGTCACTGAAGATAAAAAATATGTATTAGAAAATGAGCAAAACAGGTTTGAGGATTTTTGACCCATGCTAATCAAGACTGCGGCACTGAACTTCTTGGCATATCCAGAAACATGGCCAAATGGTGGGATGAAATTTGGGGTATTCTGCCTATGACAGCCTTGCAGCAGCAGCAGCCACTGTGGGACCACATGCTATGGTTTGGAGTCTGCTGGTCAGAGGAGCATTCTTTCCAGAGCAAAAGGGGGATGTTACTTGACTCTCTGCAGTTTGAGAAAGACTGGGTATTTCCTAAATTAGCTAGCCACTGCCTATGTGTTTGTTTATATTTTGGGTTGCTTGTATGGCTGCAGAATAGCTTGGATGGCAAAGATGACAGGTCTTGCGTATTTAGCATATTACTTTGTGGTTAATAACTGTACCAAAGTCATCTGCTGCCACAACGAGCTACAAAGTCAGAAACAAATGAAGTGTGGGGTTGGATACCACACATGTTTTGCAGCCAATGACTGTGTACAGTTCAATAAGGGAAGAACTACTCCTGGCCAATTTATTTGGTTTAATTACTGCTTGTCACTGTTCAGAGTGGGCAAAATCAGAAAGTGCAAAGAACTATTATAATAATTTTATATTGTGGTAACATTGGAAAATTCATTCATGCACTAACTCCTAGTGAGCTAAACTCTATCCAGGCAAAGAAAGGAAAAGAAAGTACCTGCCTGAAATAGATATGCTACAGAGGGTGGAAATTTGAAGATGATAGGACAGAAGGAAGAGAGTGATATGACTGCAACACTGTTCATGGCCAGTGTGAGAAAAATTGGTCTCCAGAAATTGTCAGAAATCATAAAAGGAAAGATTCTTTTTTAATCCTCTTGCAAAACTTCACCTTATCCTACACATTTTTGAGTATTTTTCTGAAGCCAGAAAAACTCCAGCCTTACTAAGTTTATAAGGTCAAAGAAAGATATGTTAAAAATTCATGCTGTGTGTGGGTGAACTCAAGTCAGTTTTGAGTGTTGTTGATTTCATCTGGTTTAAAAACGTGGTTGTTGAGTTCTCAGATATAATTTAGGTCCTACGAAATTATGGAAAAGCATGTTTCTAGGAAAATAGACCATCTTGTAACTCAGCCACAAGAGACGCTTAATTGAAGTTTCGTGCACATACTTTAAGTGCCTGCTCAGTCTGCCTGTGCTTTGAGCTATGCTGTTTGTTCGGCACTTTTTCCCCCCCTTTGATTTTCAGCAATCTTGTTTAATAAAAAGGCTTTAAAACTTATTTATTTTTGCTTCCACAAATGTTTGCAAGGCTTAACCTAAGTAATTTTAAACTTGTAAGTTTGTTAGGATAATAAGTAATACTTAACCTGTTGGAAGTGCATGGAAAGTTCCTATTGAGGTTGAAACTATTTCAGTAATTATGAAAAATGGAAAAATACTTGATTTTAAATTGCTATCTTAGTAGTTATATTTTACTTATTAGTGTGTAACTATTAAAATTACAGTGTGAGTTCCATTATGTTTAATTAATAACTATCATCAGACTTGGCAGTTCTGTATTCTGAAAAATGTTCTTAGATCCACAAGTTCTCTACAGCTCTACTTTTCCCAAATCAATTATAGTAAACAAAACTTGCAGTGATATATATCCTTTCTCTCAAAGCAGCGTTTCTTGTGGCATCAAGATTAAAACAGAGTAAGAGAATAATCCATGCCAATTATTTATACAATTTGTTTCCAATCAGCTCTGTATAGCTTACTATGAAAATTTCACAGCATTTAATGCAGCAATAATAGTACAGTTTTAAATTAAATATTACTGAACAATAAATTGTCTGGTGTTTACTAATTTGAAAAGTTTCTTGAATCTGCTGCTGATTATGATATTCTGTAGAGCTTGTGCACCCATAAATAAGGGAAAATACATATATGTCTTTACACGGATACCAAGAGTCTTCCAAAATTGATATTCTGTATATACATTTTGTTTCCATAATTTTAAAGTGGAAAAAGACTAGATAGTAAAGAGGAGTTTATGGGTATTCTGCCAGACCCTGTAAGAAATGCATGCCCTATCACAGGACAGTGGCACTTCTTTTAAATTAGTCAAGTTTTCCATTTACAAAAAAGGAATTAGAATGTTCTGCAATTTTGGTGGAAATTATGCCGTCTTTGGGCCTGTAAGTATATATTTTAGGCACAAGTCCTTCTGTTTATGTATAGTACAGGATGTACATGATATTCTTGTCCTGAGTACAGAATGACAGAATTGTTTATAAAAGATACTGGAAAGTAACCAGAGACCCAAGCAAAATCCTAATCAGATCTTCACTAACATGAAAAATGCATTATTTTGCTCATTTTAAAGCACACGCAGAAAGAGATGAGCTATGTCAACGTATTTCACCTGTTCCTATTATTTCACTTGTCTGTATGCTAAGAAAAACAGACATTTCATGGACTGGGTGTCCATACTGGAAAGCTCATCCTTATCAGCACTTGATTAAGCTCTTAGTAGTTTACATTATACTTAATGTACTATATCTAACTATTAAGCTCTACCTTTTAAACAGACGATTGTGTTTGAATTATATGAGGTGTGTCTATATATAGTTGTTCCAATCAAACTGTAGTTTATCCTTCAAACATTTATTTAATTGAGTGGTTACGGAAGGGTCAGAATCACATTTATAAAATAGGTATTTTCAGTGTCAATACCGTGAACAAATCTTCTGAAAAAATCTCTAGACAAACAAGCACACCTTTCCCACCCCCCAAAAAAATCCAACAAAACCAAACCTCTCTCTATCTGTAGTTCCTACTTGATCATGGAAAGAGGAGCCCTATTTCAAGAGAATCTGGAAGTATGGAAGACCTGTATTGTCAGGAGCTGGACAGTTTAAGGTCAGTCTTGGATATAGATGCGATAGGTGGGTTTGACTTTGGAAGGCATTGGAGATTTTGCACCTGGCAAGTAGAACTTTTAAAATGTAGTCAAAATGCCAATCTGGAAAACAAGCCTCAGATATCTCTGCACATGGCTTTAAACACTGACTATTCTTTCTACTGTCTCTTTATCTCAAAGAATACCCAGTGAGTTTCAGCCATGCCTTCATCTCCTTTGTTGTCTTTTTCTTCTGTGCATTTAATTTCAGAAATGGTGTCAAAGATTCAGTTGCCAGACTGGACTGGAGTTCCCTGCTTGTCATGACTATGTGATCTGATCTTAAATATCTGTGTAGGCACAGACCCAGGAGAATAATACAGATGTGAAAGGCTAGAAGAGTGGATTTGAATGTCAGCAGGCAATTGTCCATGTGACCAAGAGCATTTGCAGCATATGATGCCATCTGGCCTGGAGCCTAGACAGTGATACCTTCTAGGCATGGGGGAAAAGTTACTTTAGATGATCTATGCTTTGTTTTTGCTCTAATGAAAAGCCCAATAGAGCAGTCAGGCAGACTGTGAAATGGATTTTGGATGGCAGCACTGTAACATTTCCACATTTGGAAATGTTATAATTGTAAAAATGGCCGAGGTGTTGGAAAATGTTCATCGTTATCTTTGTCATGATACTGTCCTTGTGATTTTCTGAAGTGCTTGAAAGCAACTTTACGTCAAATAAGCCCATCTTTCTCTTGCTCTTTGGTAGAGACTACCTTCTCTGGAGACCATGGCTAACTGAATATTCATGGCAGCTAACTCCTTGAATCTTTGGGGTATTTTGTGAGCATCCACTGGCTGTGCAACCTCATTGTGAGGAATGACATCTAGAAATAGTATTTCTTTAGTACTGTACTGGCTAGTTTTATGAAACTAGATCAATTGTCACAGAGCTGTGTGTTGATCTGATCTGGTGTTAGACAGGCCTTGGGAACAATGAAGTCCAAATCCTACCTCCAGGCTGAGGAGGTATCCTGAAAATAGGCCCCCCTGGGACTGTTCGTTGTTACTAGTGAGACTTAACGTCAGTGTGTGTGGGGATGAAGGAAAGCGATCGAATGTTTACCCAGACGACAAGCTCTAGGCTTAGTCTTTGAAACCAGGGTGGTTGACTGGTGTGTGCAGGTGGTTGACTGGTGTGTTACCACTTAGTCCTGGTGTGTGTCAGGGACTGCTGGGTGTTGCTGCAATACACATAAAAGCATTTAAAACATGAGAGTAATGCAGAGAGATGAGTGCACTGGGTTTACAAATGTTAAATCACACCCACAAACTACTGTCCTTTGTGCACTGCCTGACCCTATGGGACATTCCAAAGGAGAAGTAAATGGATACGCCTGAGCTGACCTAGCTCACATACTGCCTGTGAGTTAATTGTGCTGGGAAAAGAGCAACATATGTTGAATATATTTATTCAAGCCTATAGGATGCTGGATAATATAAATTTTTTTATAGTGGAAACGAAATTAATAAGTGCTTGAATGTAAAGATAACCAGAGAAATTATTAGCAGCAGAAATTACTTTTAGTCTAATTTATTTTTAGCATCAAAGCAAAAGCATGGCCTATAACTCTTTCTAATAATATCTCAATATATGTTTTAGAAATAATAGCAGTGTTTCCTACTAACCCTTGCACAATTCTGTATTGATGTAGTGTGCAAAAATCCCAGTGAACAAAAAAAATATACAGTTTTCTGTAGTTGGCAGACCTATAAACATTTTTTTTTTTTTCAGTTTACGAGAGGAAGAAGAGGTAGGAAACAGATTTGTGGTGCTTTGGTTCAGTCTAATCATTATAGTGAAAAAGAAAGATGAAAGAAATCTCAAAGGTATTGATTTGAAATTCCTTCCCTTTTTAACTGGCAATGAAAGTATTTGTTCCCTGCAGCTTTACCAAAAGTAAGGATTTAATTTCATATGCAGTCACTACTTTGACATATCCCATTCATTCAGGTATTCACAGTCCTACACTGAGGCTGGACACCCTCGTGCTCTCTGGCATGCACACAGCAGGCAGGAGCTCTCCAGCTATGCATCTGATAGAGTCATTTACATCTATTTACACTGTAAATCTTTCTGCAGGACATGCAGAGCTGTGTGCCTGGTAGTTGCTTGCTCAGGAAGGAATAAACTGCTTTTAGGACAAGGGCTGTGCAACATGTTGCTTTGCAGCTATAGGGAGGAGATTTGTGTTCTGAATGTGCTTCCAAGGAGTGGGCAGAGGGATTTTTTATTTAACTTGGAAGCTACTTAAATACAAAACAAAATTATAGAAGTTATTCTGCAGATCTTCCATAAGGAATTTTCAGGACTTTCTTGGTCAATGACTAAACAAAAAACCATCAAGTTTTTGTTATTTAATTTGGCACAGTACACTGTGCCAGCAAGCTTCTGTGTATTATTCTGAACCAAAGTTTCATTTAAGGCCACTAAAACGTGTCTATTTCTTCAGAAACAGCTTTCCAAGAATTCTGTCAAAACCGAGATGAGAGGGTAGTAATTCATGAGTGAAAATTATTAAAATAAGTTAAAAGTAGCCATTAAGGTCACAGTTACAGGAAAAGAAATATCAGAAAGCATAAGCATGAGCAGTTTAAATACCAAGCTATTTTTCAAGGGCCTAGTGAACCTTACTGACATAAGGCAGAAAGCATCAAAGCGTCAGTATAACCATCAGTGCTCACACTCTGCCTTATGAGCCATCAAAACAGACTCATTCAGGACTACCAAAGCATGAAGTTTCTGGTAAAGATAATCTGCAAGGTTGTCTTGGCTGGAGTAGGTGTGGTCTTCGTAAGCTTTGAGTTTCCAAACCATGTGCAGTGAAGAAAAGAGCTACCAATTTAAGTTGTTGTCTCCCCTGGGCTGAACATTACTACTGGCTTAAATACTTCTTTCCATGGCCAGGCAATGTTTCCTTCCAAGGGGTGGGATGGATAGTGGAGGGTTAACTGAATTCTCCTTAAACCTTCCCAGGAACATTTGTCAGAACTTGTCTGTCCAGACAACTAAGGCTTGTGGGAAAAAGGAGTTAAATAATAATTTGGTCTGTAAGCAAACTTAAATTTACCTATATCAAAAAAAAAGGACAAGTTTTGACATTGTGGTTTCAATCTCTGCAATATAGTTTAGGTGTACCTAATTTCTCTTCACAAGCTTTGCTTGTAAAGCTGATTTATGATAACATACCTTATGTATTTTGATGCTAGAACAAGCACCTCTAAAAACCTGGTATTTTTTCAAAACAGTTTGATATGGCTCTGTACCAAACTTGTCATTATTCTATGGTCTCTGGGCTTCGATTCTCTGGAGTCCTTTAGAGTTGCTATGTATAGGCTATGTACCTAGTGCTGTGATCCAGCTGCTAGGTGGTTAACATAACATGATACAAACACAGATGTTTCCCTTTCTTTTGGGAAGAATAACACTCTTAATTGCAGCTGGAGAACCAGAAATATTGTCCATTATCGGCAACTCTCAAGAGGTAGAGAGATTAAAAGAGCTAGAGCTTGTTGCTAAATAATTCTGGTTGAATAATAAATAAATAAATTAGAAGCATTTAATCCAGCAATACAATTAATTTTATGCAGATATGTTTTTAAACGTATTTTATATTTGAATTATTTTTTTCAAACACTGGCCTACTAAAAATAAGAGGTTTTATATCTGAGATTGAAACATTGGTCCAAAAATAAGGTCTTACAAACAGTGCCAAATCTACTTTGATGCATTGAGGCTGGAAATCTCACTGTACACTCTGTTGTTTGTCTTCAGTCAGCCACAGAAGCATGTCTTCTAAAGCTTTATTTTTCTCTGCATTGGGGCTGGTGTGCCCATCGTCTGCATTACACTGAATAGTGTTATTCTTCTGAGAACCTCAGTGAATTCTCAATGGAGTTTACGGTCAAACATAAGATTTTCATAACGGGCTTTTTTTCTATTGACTTTTTGACCTGGTAGCTGAGGTCATATACTGCATAGAATGAGTTTCTATTTGCATAGTGATTTCAGAGAAAACAGTGCAGATGCAGCCACAGTTGTCGAGGCAGGTCTCTTCTTGCTTCTCTGTGTGGTATAGGACTGTATTTTTTTTTATTTAAAACATTTTTCTATAACATAGTTTTCTTTTCAAGACCTTTAATTAAATGCTAAAGAAGCCGTATTTTTACTTCAGCTTGCCTAATGCTGTGAGTCATCCCATAACGAGGTGCTTTAGCTGTGCTGTGAGAGACGCTTGCTGAGGTCTGTCCCAGGCAGAGCTGCACACTGCAGTTTACCTCAGCATGTCTTTATAGCCACTATGTTTTAAAGTTAGGATGGGTGTGTACGTTTTCTCAACATAGCTCTTACAGGACTCTTCTCTTGTGATGTCAAACCCATGGTAATCTGCTGAACAAAGTCTGGTCTCTTCATTCTGCTGTGGCATAAAATATGATGCACAGTGAGCACTTATTTAAAGGATGAGAAAGCTACCCCTTAGCAAACAGCTGTTTAAAAATTTTCTTTTCAGGTTGGTTAGCCATTGATAATAGGTGAGCAACCTGATCTAATTTGCAAGTTGGGTCCAAGTATAATTTGGCTTTGGCCGTGCTCTGAGTGTGGGCCTGCTGCAGAGCTTCCTTCCAGACTAAACTATTCCAGGAGTTTATGAACAAACAAGCTTATTCAATTTTTTGATCAAGTGTAAAAAAATAGAAATATTTGAAAGCTCATTTCTTCCTTTGCTGAACTGTTCTTCTGCATTTTAATAGTCTGTTTGTCATAAGGCTTTCCTTTCCCATAGTTCTTGCTTAATAAAATGTCTGCTAGCTAACCACAGACACTGCAGATCTGCAGTGCTTCCCATCAGCAAAAGCTGCTGGTAGTCACATTACTTTCATTCTACTGGAATTTGTTCCCTGTGAGGTCTAGTGCTGTGTGAAGAGACACACTTCTGTAGTAACTGCCCTCCTTCTCAGGACTCCTGTTTTCTCTCTCAGATCGCTTTACAGAGGCTCCTCTACAAGCCCACCTTAAGCCACTTGAGGTACCAATTCATGTGTAAGCTTAAGCTGTTTAAATATTAGGTAGTGGGCAACCTTTGTTCTCCGAAGCCAGGTCCTGGGCCTCATGTGGGCAATTCCTGCAGCAGCTCTGCGGAGCAATGACAGTGCACAGCTGGGGTGGGCTGCTCTTTTTCCAGTGGTCTCCCACCTTCTGCCCTGCTACAGAGCTTTCAGCTACAGCTGTCGCAGCTCATTTCCTTGCACGTCTGCCCTTGAGAAGCAGCAGCAGGATAATGCTCAGATCTCTGCTGCTGCTGTTCACACATGAGTTTAAACTACCCACAGAGGTCAATTTGTGTGAAAACTATGAAACAGAGTGGCTGAACTGTGGACAGATAATTTTGCCTTTAGCAGTCTCAAGATGAGAGATGAGACAGCAGTGAGTACAGAAATATCTTCAACCACCGCAGCTGTGTGCTTCAGTGGACATGTCTCAGACTCTTGGGATGAAACCACAGGAAAAAAAAACCTGCACTACTGTAAATTTTTAGGAATTTTGATTTCTGGTCTAAATACAAAATATTAATTTGTAGCTTCTTATCTACAGGACAACAGTCCAGAAAACAGATTGCATTGTGTAATAACTATAGCCATTGCTTTCTGCACTATAGATGTGATTAATCCTATATATAATAAGGAATAAAACATGGTGTATGCATCGGTGCATTTCCACAAGCAGATGTAAATCACAAGATTTTCTGCAAATCATTATATTAACATATTATGAAATGTAAATGAAACCATATCAGGCTTAAGTTGTCTTTTCCTTAAATGATTCTTCCTTCCGAAAGCATCTGGTACCGGATTCAGAAGAGATGTCACTACTGGATTTTCCTTAATAAGGAAGGATTTCGAGACTGTAGCTCTTGAGTCTGGATGTGGATCAGCTTCATGCTGGAACAAGACTGTAATTGCTATTTTTGTGCCCTGCTTTCCACAAAGAAAATTCAGACATGGGCAAAACACATTTTTGTCATACCCTAGATATTCCCCACTCTATAATACAAAATCTGGGAATAAGAGTTGCAGGACATGTCTTTGAGACAAGCAAGCCATTTGTATCCATCTTCTTGTTCTTCCTTTCTTCACAATACTTTGTAGTGCAAAACCTGGCACAAGTTTTACATCAATTGTCCTAGCAGTCAGTGCTTCCAGGTGAGAACATGCTGGCATCTGCATGTCGTTATCTGCAAGCTCTGGTTTTTCAGCAAATCTTGTCTTAACAAGAGAGATTTGATTCTGCAGACTGAACACAGAAATCCTACACAACATGGCCTGTCAGCGGTTTACTTTGAGCTTGAAGTACTCAGCAGATGAGACAGATTCAGGCTAGATATTCACTGAAGCACAAAAGCAAAACTCGGAGTTACCTATAGGCGTAAACCAAAGGAAATCGTATTTTTTCATGAACAAGACCAATGAGAGAGCAGATCTCCTAATTGCTCCTGCAGTGACTTTAAATCCAAAAGAGCTACAAGACAAAGGTTTGTACTCATTCTGGAAAATGTTCCAGGGCAGGGCAGCAAGGAGTGAGGCTCAGGAGTCACAGAACAGGCAGCAGGATGTGAGTCCTGTTTGCAGCATCACTGAGCAATTGCTCTTGTTGAACTGAGAAAATAGGGCTTCTATCTCATCTCTTTAAATGAGCTTGGCCAGTTGCTTTTGGAATCCTAGCTTTGAGAGGAGCTCTGTAGGTGTTTGTATTTACAATGAATGGAACAAAATCCTCACACTGTTACACAGCATGTTTAATTGATCTAGAAGTTGATTTTAGCCCAGAACCAACTTTTCCATCTCTGCTTCATTGCCAAATTGACTGCCACATCCCTATTCAGAAAATCTTAAGTCTAGCAGAATTAAGGTCAGACTTCAGCAGTCAGGAAATCATAGATCCTCTGCGCTCGGAGTGACAACCTTTCTGCTGGGAACCCTGCAGCACTGAGGTGCACTTACACTCTCTCTGGAAGCTCATGGAGAAATCAAGAGCTAACTTGTTAAAAATTATTTTTTTACCATTAATATTCAGAGTCCAACAAATGAATAATTAGAAGACAATAATTTTAGAAATTGCAAAAGTGGGAACTCTAACAATCCCTGTGTGACAGAAACATTATAAAAGAGAAATTTAATTGAACTTGGTTTTTCTTTCCATCACACAACTCACCTTCCTCTCTGGCTTACTAATTGTGGCTTCAGAAAATGCATGTTCAAAGTAAGTGGTGCCACAGTATAAAGCTGCCTCTATTATTATAGTACTGTACATATACAAAACAATGTATATTACAATGTATAAACAATGTACTGGCTTATTAGATGGAGCCAGATTTTTCCGTTGGATTAATTCTGTTGAATTGTTGTATTCTGCAATTTTGAAAGTGAACTTGTGTATTAATGTCTACATGGTTTTGAATTAGGTTTAAGATGCTTGATGGACAATTCTTGTATGATCACATTTCCCTCTTCAAAACAGAAAACCCAGAGGAACTTTCAGTATCTTTGTAGACTGCACACTGTATATTACTGAAAGACAAAAGAAAAGGCGTATTGTACCACCACTTTGGAACACCTTCTTCCCTTTCTTATACACTTCCTTTTTCAAAGTAACATTACTGAAACTATTTAATTTCAGAGGACAGATAAATCATGAAGTTGAATCAAATATAGATGATGTAAAACTTTGTCAAGGTTACGGACCAGGCCTTTGCAGTGCTTCCTTTGTATTTCACTTGAATTCGTGATTGTCTTCCTGTTCCAATACCATTCTTTTTCCTTCTATTCAGGAGTTTTCTATTACCCTCCAGACTATTGTATGACTGTGCAAGTAACACAAAGTCCTTTGTATGGTAGAAATCAGGCACGAAATAAACACACCTTAATCCTGCACTCTCAAAACCTTCCTTCTTTCTGCACGTAAATACAGTTCCTATTAAAAAAAAATCAGAAATCTATGAACCTGATGTTGCAGTGTTAGCCAGCTGGCAAACTCTTTAAAAAGCTGGGAGATTTCTTCCATGAAGTCCACTGCCTCTGTGACACAGCTCTGCTGCTGCAAACAATTGCCCAGTAATGTGACCGCTCCAGCTTCCTATACTGACAGTCACAGTACTGACTTCAGCCTCTGTAGGAAAGGAAATGATATACAGACATGTGAAGTGGGGAGTCTGGGCCTCTTAATGACACTAAGCTTTGGAATTTTATTCTTTACATATGTTTACTCAGCCCTTTCCTATTCTTGTATCCTGCATAATAAAATCATTTATTCAAGTGCTGTTTTATGCCTTTTGGTTCTGCACAGTTATGTGAGAGGAAAAAGGAGGAAAGAGCTTTTTCCTTTGTGCAGGCTGCAGTCCTTCCAGCTTCTCCTTCCTGGTGTCAGCACTTCCCAAGGAAAGGCAGGGCTCCCAGTGGCTGTCAGCCACTGCTGAGAACATGAAGAAGGAGCTGTGATTTTCACTACTCATTCTGATTTGTATCACTTAGTGAGGAACAATATAACAGACATCATTTTTCTCTTTCCCCATTCCCCTAACTCCTCACATCAATTTCCCACAGATTTATGAACTACTTGTCCATGCCTGACATAATTCCACATACTAATGCGTCAGCAAGGAATTAGAATTTTTGTATAACTTGTCTCATGTTTTGTGCTTACTAAAATTATTGGAGTGTGCAGTGTGATTGCCTTAAGGATTCCTGAGGGTGATTTTCTCACTGCTTACACAATTTGGGTTCAGGGACTTTTTCTACTACGGCTGCCAGAATTGTCTTGTGATCCTGAAATTATTTGGTCAATTGACCATCTGTTAAGCAGCTTTTGCCTTGCCAAGGGTATTCTGCTCTTTGCTGTGTAGTATTTGGAGCAAAGGAGAAAGATGGGAAGCAACCATCCTATAGGTAGCACTAGCAGAAAGTTATTAATAGGTAACTCAACACCTGCTCCCCTACCAAGGATCTCTGAAGGGGAACATGGGTTTTTATTTTATAATAGTGATCAAATGTTGGCTTTGCTAAAGTCTTTTGTCTGTCTTGGGTTTATTGATGATTTCACTCTTGTAAAGAGTATATGGTAGTCAGATGATTTGTTGGGAGTTCTAAAATGCTGCGACCCAAGCAACCAGAAACAAGTGGCACTTAGTGTATTTGGTTTGCATGTGTTTTTAAAGATTTGCATATGTTCTAAAAATACCAGTGTTGTTTTGCAAAAGAAAAGCTTTATTTAGGTGAAATGCCAGGAATTTTATTTAGAAGAATTTAGCAGAGGCGCTACTGTAGGTTAGAGAGGTGGAAAATTGTGAACTGATGACATGGGTGGCAGGAAATTCAAGAAAAATGTATTACTCTAAGAGCAAAAAGTAAACAGAAATGTCTTATTTTAAAATGCAACTGAAAAGACTTACCAAAACAGATTTTTAAATGGGTTTGGAGGGGTTATAACTTACATATATATATGTATATAATCTTGAGGTATAAAATGTGCTCTGTGGAAATAAGTTCTGATGGCTGAATGCCTGATCAGAGCCATTTTGCTTTTCCTTTGATCCCCAATGCAGGAGAAAATCTGTCATATATTCCTGGTATCCACCCAGTCCAGTCCAGAACATTATAGTATTTATTTGGAATGTAAAATCACCTCTTAATTAACTTTTGCACTAGCATACACATTCCTTTCACTTCTTCAAGTGTGAAATAACATCGCTCAGGCTGGGATTTTCAAAGGATCTTTGGTGAATTAGTTATCCAAATCCCATAAAAACTAGTTCTGAACAATATTTAGTTATTGTGCAGTTGTTTGAAATCATTGTTAAGTAAAATGCAATTTTGCAATTTTATTTTAGTTACAGCTCATGCTGACTATTTAAAATGATTTGGACAATGAGTTTGGGCAGTAAGAGGCTCTAATTATTTTCTGTAGTTCCCTTTATATGCTTTTCATTAAGATATCTGTCAGCTCTGGTTAAGTGTATTTTTTGCTCTATTTCTAAAATTAAAAATAGTATCTTACCCAGAACACTCCACAGGAACAACAAACTGAATCAGCAGAGGAAAAATGTACTTTATAATTTTTCATTGATACAATAATCTGACTAAGAAATAAGATTAAGGATGATAACTAACTCTTGGGTGAAAGGCTAGCTCTTCTGTTAATGCCTTTTAACAAATGAACTTCCAGGAGGTCTGTTTGCCACTGACAATGTAGAATTTAGGATACTTCAAGGATGTATGTGTTAGGTTGGACTTCCATTGGAATAGAATGAAGTGGGAGATGATGGGAGTGGTTTGGTGGAGACATCAGAAGGAATGCATAGTTAGAGGATAGGTTGGTGTCTGTCGGAAAGGAGAAGGAAACTTTATGAAACAAGGGTATGTCAACCACAAAAGAGCTCGTCATAAAAAAGATTTTTCAGTACCCTTAGGCTGTGTCAAGTTAGGCCTTGTGGGCTTAGAAAAGCAGTAGGAGGTGGTCATGAAAACCACAATTTAAAAGTTTATGCAAAAAAAGTCTGGATTGAAAGTTCAGCATTATTCTTGAGTTCTGCTTTTTTTCAGTCTTTTTCTCCCCCTCTTTTTCTAGTCGCGTTTAGTTTCCAGAGAGCACTCTTGTCTCTGAATCAGAGGATGAGTGGAAAAAAACCCAAAGCCTTGTTGTTGAGGTTTATTTTTGTTTGGGGTTTTTCTTGTTGCTTTTTGGAATTTATTTTCTATGGACTCTCACAATAGAAGCAACTAAGAACAAAATATATATTCCCAAGGTTCAACACTGTTTCGTATTAAAAATATGGTAGGAAATATTTTGGTAACACTGACATCAGCTCCAGTATTCTCTTAGCAACTGAGTGAACTGAGACACAGAAAACATGGAAATAACTCACACATATCCAGGTACTAAATCCTGAAGTCTGGATTTCACAGTTGGGTTTTAAATATCCCAGGGAAATGGGTTTGTTTAAAAGGAAGACTTGAGAGCTTTGTTTTGACTCAATACATGTATTCAGACAAAAGTTCCAGACCTTTGAAATTTTGCCAGGCACACTTTAAGGCCAGGAAAATGATGGTTTATTGTGTGTACAATTTATTGTTATTGTTATTTATTATTTGCTTAAATCTGATAGTGATTGCACAGTGCTGTGCAAGACATAGATATCACACTATCTAGCCTGAAGAGCTCATAACATAAACATCTCCAGGGATTTCTGGGCTTTAAATTAAGGAACAAAATTAAACTAATGTTCTCTATGGCAAAAGAATTCATTTGAATTCACACATGCAAAGAGATAATGTCAACATTCTAACTCCATTTAGTTACAAATACCAGACTGGAGAAACAAATGGATGAATAGTATTTGGCTTTTATTAAAATCCTCCATTCTACATAACCTTATCCTTTCTTTCTTGGTTCCACGTCACAGCTCCTCCCTCTCCAAAAAAAAACAAAAAACAAAAGAAAAACAGGTGAGAAAGTCTACTACATCATATCCCTTGTTAAAATAATATATCTTCCTGCTGAAAGGAAAAAAAATGATGCAGCAGAAACTATGAACTATTTTCGTAATTTATTACAGAAGTGAACAATGAAAGTTGGAAATTGTATTTAATTCATATGTTCAATGAAATGTTACATACTCTAAAGGCTTCAGATTTCAAACAACATACATCCCTATCATCATATCAGCAACTATATTCAGATAAACTTCATGTTTTTTTCCATATCTAGCACAGTGGCAGAGAATAGAACCAGGACGTGCAAAAATTACATATCCCAGTGCTTCTGTGATGGATGTTTTCTTTTGTAATGTATTGCTGCTGGATAAAAAGAGAACAGAATTTTTATCCAAAAGATGGAACCACCAGATCAGATAAGAATCACAAAAAAAATCCTTCATCATCAGATCCCAAAAGTATGCATGAAGAATAAATACCTTTCCTTTTTTTCTCCCTGGGCTTTCTTGGTATCTTTAATGTGTTCTGCTTGAAAATCAGAATGTAAAATCTGGGAAAAAACACCACACACAATGTAAGAAAGTGATGTAAAAGGATGCTTTTGTGAGCCCCAATCTGTGGTTACAAATACAAAGGATTCTTCCATCATATGAATAGCAAATAAACTCCAGGCTTTATTCCAAGTGAATACCTCTTACTACAGAAAAGGCTAAAGCAGATCACACTCTAATGCTTGGGCAGCAAGAGAAGACTTTCCTCTGAATTTCACCTGTTTTACAAAGCACTTAAGATCAAAGTAGAATTGTCTAACCTTAAAAAGAAGAAACTAGCCTTGAAATTCCCCTATCCTGAAATATTATTAGATGCAGAACTTCAAGTAGAGTATTTTGTCACCAACATGGAATACTGTCAGAGAGATTAGGCAAACTTTCTTTTTTGTTTATTTTTTTCACTAGATAGGATTTAACTTTTCTATTTTCTTGCATCATGGAGATCAATCTCTTGGTGCTTCTTCTTGAAACTAGAGAAACTTTACAGCCCATGATAAGCATTGACTAGTCTATGTTAAAACAGCTGTTACAGTAGTTGATTTTGGCCGTGGTCAGTAATTGAAGATCTTTTAAATAGATGGAGGTAAGCATCATAAAGAGTGTCATTTTATTTTAATTGTGGGAAAAACAATGAACATAGGGCTGGAAGTTAGGGCTCTTGATTTGTTTCCAGATCTGCAGTGCTTTTTATGGGAAGCCTTGCAGGAAGGTATTTGCAAGTACTCAATGCTTTTAATTCTGATTTGTTGGGACCAGTGGATAGCCAGCCTCTGGAAATTCTAGGCCTTGATATCTGGTGAACCTCAGTTTCCTCAGCTATATAATTTAGCCCATAATGTGTGTGTGCCTCACAGAATGAGTAATTAATTAATGTTTGCAAAACATGCAGAGAGCCCCTGGTAAAATACACTTTGAATATGCAACCAAACTCTTGTTCATGTTGGTGTGCTTTCTTCCTGGATTCCAGCTTTCTAACCAAGAAAGATCCAATATAAGAGAAAATTATGGCACTTTTCAAAGTGCATAGACACTGAGGAAAAACATGAAAAGCAACAGTGGTGATATCAGACCCATGTGGCAGCTGACAGGAGCAAGTTTCACTAATGGACCACTTTGAGGGTCTCATATTTTCTGCACTGCAAGCTATTCATTGGAAGCAGCAGCCTTACTGCACATAAACAAATCTGTATCTTTCCATAGCTGAAGGATGCCAGAAGCTGAAGAGGAAAACAACAACAAGACAAAGGCACATACTGTCAGAAAAGGGAGAAAAAAAATTCACCAAAGCACCCCAAGCTCCGTAGCTAATGGAAGGAGTGCTTGAGATGGCAAAGTGCTTAGCTGCAAGCCCAGGGGCACAGTAGCATTGCAGGATAGAGACACACCATGCTTGAGTTATAACATGTGGATCTTAGCTAATATATTGTTGGCAAAGAGCTCAGGGCCAAATTCACTCTCAGTAGTACAATTTGAGCTGAACAGTGCCCTGAGGACAGAGAGGTGGAAGGGGCAATAGGCCAGCACATTTCTGAAATGTTATGAAAATAGGAGAGTGTTGGTCATGTTGGGAACTGCTCTCAAGAGAAGACTACACAAATATAAAAAAAATGAGATGCAGAGCTCTCCTGCTCTCCTAGAGCAAGTAATTAGAAACTGCAAATCATAGCTGGCTCTTTTGGGTGTCTTTGTCTTACAGATCGAAATGTATTTGTAATGCAAGTGTTAAAAGAAATTCAGAAGCCTTTTTCTGCTTTCTGCTCATATAAGGCCTGACCTTCAGTGAATATATAGATTAGGACTGGATTTAGCAGGTTTTGGATTAAAATCCTAGTACCAGGAAGAATTGCACAGAAGAAACCTTGTAATATAGTGTTCTTCAGCAGAGAAGTAGGCTGTAGGAAAATGTGTTAAATAGCATTTAATTTGTTTCTGGTAAATATCCAAGTGCTTCTCCTGTTGTCATTCATTCTCACGCTGGGTTTCTTTCTCTCTTGCATATTGTGCAGACTTGTTAATTAGGTAGTACTTGCTTTAACTCTGTTTTACATTGTATTTTAAAACAGAAAAAAAACATTAATCTGGAAAGTTCAGTAAAATTTAGGGACACTTTACAATAACAGATATTTAAATTCTGCAGAATATATGGATTCATTATTTGTTCCTGCTCTCTTATCAGCTCTTGAAACTTATATAAATATTTTATTTTGCTATTTAATGATCTGCTAAAGTGCCTGAGAAATGATCTGCCTTTTTTCCACTTACCTCCTACTCGTGATGTTTGAATTAAAAAATAGCTTTCTTCCTCATCTGTTGCAAAAAACACATTCTTATCATTTACAAGAACCAAAAGAACAAGAAGAAAGAATAAAAAGTCTGAAGAGAGCATATGAAAATGAGTCAAATGTGTCACATTTGTGGTCACAGCACACCAAATAATAACTCACCTCTTTTTTTTTTAGCAGGGAAACATAACACTGAACTACTCCTTGCACAAGATGGAGTCTGGCCTCATACACAGAATCTTTCCAGTTCTGCTTTTCATTCCTGCATGAGAATAGCCCTTTCTCCAAACTAGAAGGTGTCCTGGAAGGAACAGTAGGGGTGGTACAGGGTCACTACCTGGTGAGTCTCACCTGCCTTGAGAGGCCCAGGAAAATGAATGTTATTAATTTTTTCCAAGACGTCTTTTAGTGGTGACTTGAGGAGAGTTTGCACAGATCAAGCTTCTGTGGAAAAAGATAATTGTCGACTTTTAATCTAGCAGTGTATAATAGAGCAGTACAGCAAGATCTGGTTTAGAGCTAGTCAGTTAAATACAGGAAAGTGTTCATATTTTTAAAATTATAGGTAAGAAACCCTTGTAGCGTTGAGAACAAATTTTTGCTATTGCACACTTAGCATCAAGGCTGTTTTTTTTTTCAAAGGATGCAATGAACTTCAAGCTGAACTTGGTGCTGCAATAAGGTTTGTGTGCTTGTCTTAAAGAAGAGTTCAGAGATGAGAGTTTCTGGCCCTAAAATACATGAAACAATAAAACAGAACCCCACCATTATGTATGTTTGTTTCAGTTACACTGAAGCAACTGTAGTTATACTAAAAGATATCGTGGCTGTCATCAGTTCAATCCAATTTACAAAATGGTCTTTTGTGGTAGTTTAAAAAATGTTTATGTCTGATTCGCTGCTCTAACTCGGTAAAATGGATTTATGTCAAGCTCATTAAGAACTTCTTCAACTGTTGCTAGGGAAATGAAATTAAAATCAGAAAGAGCATGTCCTAGAAATGGAATTTACCCTTTCACCTGTAGTATTCCTCTGGGTTTTTTATATATAGTTTTATTTGTTCTAAATAAAAAGCAGACTCACTGGCAAAATTTCATGACAAAATTCCAAGAAATTCACCTCCTAAAATTTGATAGAAAAGAAATCTTGTTATATACATTTCTGTATAAAAGGTATTATTTTGCCTCCCATTTGCCTGTTAATCTGGAACAGAAGAGAATATTACAATACACAGTAATGTGGCGAGGACATTCATCCAGATTTCTGGCCAGTGATAAGTGGCAAACTCTCAGAGGACATCCCATTAGAACCATCATGGGAAGGAAAAAGTCTTGCAACCATTTACTTTTTATTTATGTATTTTAAATTTGATGATTCTGAAAAGGCTCAAGACAGTTTCAGTTTCCTAGGAAACTTATCTATTGAGATGTTTTACCACTGCTTGCTATTTTGTCATCATTCATGACAGTGAAAAGTGGGTTAAAATGCTATTAGCTTTGTGGTAGCATTAACAAAATCAAAATATGAGTTTTACACAAGGGGACAGCAATGAAAAATACACTTCAGGGAAAAAGTGTTATGCTGATGCTTGTACAGCCTTACTGGAAACACAATTCAAAGACAACTAGCAACAGAGCTGTTTAAAGTGGAAAACTCAGAGTAACTCGGGGAAAGGACAGTGATAGGGATCATATAAGCAGTTTTTTACCCACCTTTGTGGAAGGTCTTCATTTCCAGCCAGATCTGTAGCTTTCTGAACGGCAGTAAATTACACACAGTAGCCTTTGGTTTCTGTATCTTCTCTGAGGCTGTCTGCACCAAGTTGCACACAGTCCTTGCTGTGACTCTCCTATGTGTCCCACCTGGTAGCCTTGAGCAGCTAAGAATTTAAGAAGTGCCTGAGCCCTGGCCTACAGAAATTCATCTGACTCTGACGCTCCTTTAGGGAAGAGAGGCATAATGAGTGGACAAAATGTAAAGCAAACAAAAACCTCAAAATAAGCAAATCCTGTTATAGTTGTCACTAAATTTCACAGCCCTGGCTAGTCATTGAACCTTTCTTGCAAAAGAAATTGAAAGGGAGGGTTGAGTTGTGATGTCTTTCTCTCCTAAAACATAAAAATTATGGTTGAGTTAGTTGCCTCAACTTTGGAAACCCTGTATCCTTCATCTTCTACCAAACTAGGAAAAGTGGTATTCAACATAGTTTCTCATCTTTCAGATAACGCTTTTATCCTTTCATTGTAAGATACTGGGCTATCTCATGCAGACCACAGCAGTTTTTTCTTTTTCACTGTCCTTTTCCTAAGGTGGAAACAGAGAAATTTACTGTGATAGTTTTTTTGCGGCAGATGGTAAGAAATTCTGGGAATCAGACTCTGAAGGTGGAGAAATCCAATCCTAGGTGCAGGAAGACCTCAGTTGAAAAGTTGATGCCAGCTTCTACATTATAGTAGTCGGATGATTTTGACTGCATCAAAAAAGCAGAAAAGAAATTAAGTACATCACAAAAATAAACTATCCTCTGTTTGAATTCTTACAAAACTTTCAATTTTAGATTTAGACATGTGAACATGTAATGCATCTTCTTAGTAGCCAGAGCAGAAGAAACATTTAAAGTAAGGCTGAAGGAAAACTACCAAAGTCGGGAAAAAAGTGCAGGTTAAGATTGGATTCACACTTCAAGTGTAATAGAAAGATGAACAAAAATTGGTGCAAACTAGAGTTGCTCATTTGATTTAAACAGAGGAAAGCAAGGGCATATGTTGAACTGTGCTGTGAATCCATGTTCTTTGCTTCTTACAGGACAAGGCAGCTGTTATCCCTGTTATCTGTTATCCTGTTATCTGAACAGGAGAGTATGCAGCTACACTAACACAGTGACAAGTGACATGGGAGTGCAGAGTGTATTTGCAACACTATCAGGGATGCTTTCTATTAGATCTCTTACCTCAACTTATTATGTGCAGTGTAGAAAACTATTGAAATTAACTGTTGAGACTTTTTTCCCCCTCTTCTGTATTCTACTGCTATTCATTCTAATTTTGCCAAATCAAACTTTGCCTTGCTTTTGGCTTTTTGCACTGCTGGTTGAAAGATATTTTCAAGGAGAATTACTAATACCAACAAGTTTGGCTGAAGTCCTAATGTAATGCTTTTGCTGAAGTCAGTCAGCAGGCAAATCCCTTTAACAGATATTAAATGTAGCCTAGGAGACAAGTAGCCCCCACTGAAATCAATATCTGCTAGTATAGCAGTCATTTGTGGTTATTCATTAAAACAGCAGGCTGCTTCTCCCACTGAATTAAAGACAAAATCCTTACACCAATTTGATCTCTCTATACTCTCTGTCTTTGAAATATTGAAATGTTAAGGCAGGTTTATTAAGAAACAAGCTTTTTTGACAAAAAAACTTACTTTTACAGGCTGGCTGGTTATAAAAGTTCGTAATAGGTGTATGCCTGTGTAACATGATGAAAGCGTCAAAATCTGACAAAAGGCTTAGCATTCCCACATATTAAAAAGATATGTTTGGATTGAAAACAAGAGCAAAATGACCATAAAATTCAACTCCATTGAAAAAAAATAACAGTAATTAATATCCCAGTGATTTTTAAAAAAAACCTAAATTATGTATTCCCAAGATTCTGATTATATGTCCCAGCCAAAACCAGGATACGCATGTATTGTTTTAATGGAATAAGTGTTATTCCAGTGTACATTATGATTGGCAGTTTTATGTGCAATAATAAGGTATTATTATTATCAACAATAATAAGTATAAGGTGAAAAGGTAACGGTTCCTGTTTTCCTTAGCTTATATCACCCCAGAAAGCCGAAAGGGTGAGAGGTTAATTAGAAAGTCAGTGATACCTGTGGGTGAATTAACAGGGACACCCCCACCCCATGTTTGCTTATACTTGTCACCAAATGATTCCAGTTCTCCTAATTCAAATGAGAAATAACTTTATTTAAGGATGTTGATGAGTGCCTGAGTGGAAGTGGCAGCTCCTTCAAAGGAATACACAGTTTAACCTTTATCCAAAAAAAAACAACCAATGATAGGCAGCAGAAACACTATTAGGAAAAAAGAAAGAGTTTTGCAGTTACAGGTTTCTTAATTAGGACCATAAAATCAGAAGGGTCTTTTAATTAATGAGCTGGACTGGACATGAAGGGTTTAGTTTTCCATTCTAGAGAGGACCTTGGTTTAAGTACTTCAAATAATGGAGGCCTCATATGAGGCTTGTAGGACATGGTACCACTTTCTGTCTGACTTTTCATTTCTTTAGAAAGGGAATTAGTATTTCTCGAACACAAGAAATGTAAGTCACACTGAAGTTGGGTAAATAGCTTATCTTAAGCATACAGAAAAACTATTTGTTAGAAAGAGACAGGTAGGAAAAAGGAAATACCAGCATATATATACATACTCCAATACATACAGACATATATACAGACATATATATATACATATATATATATGGCCTGATTTTGGTAAACTCTAATTAACAGTCTACTCTTGTACCTGGCTTGTGGGTGAGGTTCTGCAGGAGTGATTACAGCTTTGGTTTTCTTTGATCTTCTGTTATTGTAGTCCCTTCATTTGTTTAGAAGTCCCTAAAAACTGTACTATTACTTTAATGTTTCATGTTGAAGTGTACTAAGTCATATATCACTATTGTGTACAGACCTTGAATAAGTCCCATGACATATGGTGCCTCAATAAAAGTAGCATAATTTTTCCGAAAATCTTTCTAATGTAAGTAGGAGTCATGGATGTTACACAGTATCAAAATTTAAGCCAATTTTATGTAAAACCCCGTGTATGAATTTTTAGAATAATTTAGTTTGAAAAGGACCTAAAGGTTACCTAGTTCCAAACCCCCTGCCATGTGCAGGGGCACCTTCCACTAGACCAGGTTTCTCAAATCCCCATTCAACCCAGCCTGGAACACTTCCAAGGATGGGACATACACAGCTTCTCTGGACAACCTGTTCCACTGTTTTACCAACCCTCCAGTAAAGAATTTCTTCCTCATATCTACTCTAAATCAGTTCTCTTTCAATTTAAAGCCACTTTCCTACCAATATATGATTTTACATTGGTCTGAAAAAATTTCCTTAATTTACACCTCTTACCCTTCACATCTAAGAAATGTTCCTCACTGCTAATTAAACATGCAAAGGCTTATGAGAAGTACACACGTATGGAAAGACTGAAGTGACGCCAACAGGAGAATCCTATATCAGATTACAAATTTGAGACAAAGTCAATTAAATCATTGTGTTCATGAGAGGAAGCACTTATTGAAGTGATAATTTGGGTTCCTTGAGTTCAATAAAGCTGTGAGTAGGAACCTTTGGGTTCAGGCTTCTCTGCTGGCTGAAATTAGAAACAAAACTCTTCAACAGCAAACTTATGAGAAAGTAATTTGACCTGTTTCCCTACCACATATTTTAGGTTAATTTTAAAGCGAGAGTGGCTGTGATATAACTAATGAGAATTTTGTGAAATTATTATGACTGAATGCTTTAAATGATACTTAGAAAAGCAATTAGAAGGCATTGAATGAATGCATGCTATTCAATAGCTGACCTGGCTATGCAATTTGTAGTCTGAGATTAGAAAAGAGCACTAAAGAGTATGACCCATCTGCCTGCCATGCTGGTCTCATTATTAGTGATCAATATCTCTTTTCCCTGATTGTAAGTATGAGAGAGTAAAAGAACATCCACACAACAGAAAAATGATGCATAATTGTTTGAAGTATTTCAAGAGATACATAAAATGAATTCTTCCATTCCTGAATCAATTCAACAGAAGAATTCACTAATAATTCAATGAGACTGATTCTGACTATTGAAATATATGTAAGGATAGACTTATAACTGGTTACCAGAATGACCAAAACCAGGACTCCTTACCCCTTAAAACCGCCCCCACCAGAAAATGAGAAACCTGGGCCCAGATATCACCTCCCTCTTGAACAGTTATTTTCATTAAGAAAATGCCGTATTCTGCTAACAGACAACATGTTTTGTGTCAAAGGCCATTACAGAGATATTAACACCTAATAATTTTTTGACCAGTGGAAATATTCCCAATACTGTTACAGTAATCTGAGAACATTGTCAGAGTATAGGAACTGTCATTGTACAGTAAGTAAGGGTAAAGTAAGAGTGATACTTTTATACAGATTGACTTCTAGACAAGATACTCTCATATTTGTTGTTCCTACAGGAAGAAATCCTCATGGTTTGCCCCTATTATTCATCACCTAACTTTTGTTAAATCTAGCTGTATTTGCAAGAGCATCATCTAATCACAGCCTATTTTCCTTCAAAGTAAAAAGTAATTCAATGACAGGATATTGTGTCATGACAGAAGTTTAAGAGGTTGTCCAGTTTGGGGAGGATTGTAGTTACTGTTCAGAGCACCAAACCCACCTACTAGCCACATGAAATTGGAAAGATTCATAATAAAGCAGAAATCAAAAAGTACGAAAGGAATCTATGTTCTTCTTTCAGCAAAAAAAAAAAAAAAAAGGAAAAAAGAAAAAAAATAGACCCAGCTCTATTTTTCTTTCCAGGTTAGACCACACTCAGGAAGAAAAAGTGAAACATTTTATTCACTCATGGGCCCAAATTTACGTAATGCTTGCCAGGCCTTCATCAAACAAAGAATGAAGAAGAATACAATATTCTTATTGCTTAAATATTTTGTTTTTATTAAGGAGGTAGAAAAGAGCACTATAAAATAAATCAAAATAATAACAAAAAACCCTATACCAAATATTGCCCAGTATGTGACAAGAATGAAATAACAAAAGGAAGGCAAAGCAGCAAGAGCATACAAGCAGAACTGCACTGGCAAGAATCTGACCCCAGAAATGATGCTGACATGCACACCCTAAAACCTGGTGGTGGTACACATCTGTTCTCTCTGTGGTATTTCTCCACACGTCTGCTGAAGTAAGTTGATTGTTCACAATTATGGAAACAGAAGATATAAAACTGTTCATCTTGTTGGTTAGGGCAAATGCAGGGAATGTCACATTGTTTACCTTCTAGATTATCCTATAAGCAAAGCCTAAATCTGGTTATATTACAACAGCTGACCCCACAATGGACAAATAATATAAGCGCAGGCCAGACAAAGTGTGGGGAACATCTTAATTCTGCTGCTTTTCTCAGAAAAACCTGTGTGCATTGCAAAAAACCAATGCCACTGCTGCTGCTAAAGGTTCAACATCACTTGTTTTTTCCTTGACTACATACAGATTGTATATATTAGGTATTCCAGTGATTAGGGACAGTAAAACAATAATCTGGTTTTTAAAACAAATGCATTGTATTTTCTGTGTGTGTGAATATGTGTATATATGTTGATATGAACGTATGTATATACATATATACATATCTCTATGTGTACATATAGAATTTTTTAAAAAATGTTTTGGAATTTGCATGTAGGACACCCACCTATATAAAAATAAAAACTGGGAGGTGAATATTCAACTAGATAGATTCCTCCACCCCTCCCAGTTGGCTCTCTGATTCACTGAGAGAGATTTAGACAGCAAGAATTAGGACCAATTTCAATTTTGAATGATTCACATCACTTCTGGATTTTGTCTCAAGCGTATAAAAATAGAAAATTATAATGGGATTAGATTGCTGCCCTTCCCTGTTTATTAGCCATTATTTCTCATTGTATTGTTTGTTTCATTTGTTTGTTTTGTTTTTGCTTCCTGACAAGGCTATTGAAGACTGCTTACAGAGAAACCACTTAGTCAAATTGCTCCTTGTGGAGGGAAGGCAGTTTTAGAAATGAAGTTTGGAAAACTAAGCATCAGATTCTGCCTTCTTTTCTGTGTGGAGAACCTTAATTGACTTTGTTGCCAGTTCTGTCAACAGCTGGAGGTGAATTCAGTACCCCTGTGCAAATTTAAGGTTGTGAATAAATAGAAGATGATGGCTTTAACTCAGGATTGCATGATTATTAACGTTATTTGGGCACAAAACTGGCTTATCTTAATACAAATCATATGCCTTGTTCTATATAAATAGAAGATTTGAATAAGCAGGGGAAATGCAGGGAGGCAGCAGAGGAAGCAGCTGTGGTGGCTGAGAGAGGACCAACATGAGCTTCAGGGGAATGCTAGTAATGCCATCCCCACCTTGCTGCCAAAGTGCTTGAACAAGCAGACTCTTGCAAAATGACAGACAAGCAATCTTACTCTTACCTTGTTGAAAGACCATTGTTTTCTCCTATTGATGCTCTGTAAAAGCCTGAAACTAGATTCCCAAGGAGTTTTCGATGTCTAAACAAGTTCAGAAAGTTTTTCTGAGTTGCTCTCCTGAGTACGCAAATAGCATTTTAGATTACCAAGTGCTTGGGTAAGTGCCTGTCTTTGAGCTGTGATCAAGCTGTAGCCAAGAGGTTACAGAAAGCTTTGTTTTACAGTCAACAAAGAGGAGTTGGCAGCTTAAAGGCAAAAATGTTCACCCATTATTGAAAGCGCATTATGACAAACTGCTGTGTTTTTGTAGGGCTCTGCACGTTGTCTATTAATTTTTTTTGTTATGAATTTGAGTAGCAATTAGCAGCAGCATGCTTTCTGTTTCTCAGAACCATCAAATCCATCTTCAGAAACTTGACATGTCCATTCCCTTTATTCCAGAAGGAGCATTGGATTATCTCTGGACCCAAATTTCTGGCATGGAAATATTACAAGTGGAAAATCTCTGTCTGGAAAAACAGGTAGCTGACTTTTGAAAGTTGAAGCATATTTGGCCCAGAGAAATGTTACGAAAAAGAAACTCTTGTCTCCCTATGCTAAAGGGCACCTTCTGCTACCTTAATATCCAACATTTTACCAGAAAACACCGTTACATAGTTAAGAACAGATATCATACTGTACTTTTGACCACAATTTATATATAGTACATCTGATTTAATTATAGGATATGGATAATTTTTTTCTCACTAACTCTGACAGCCTGAGCTCTATGCATTAGCAGATTTATATAAAAATCTTATTTCTGTCATATATACCTTGCTTACTCACATGCTGATTCTTCTAACTGATATCAGAAAGGCTACTTACCTCTGTGTGTTCCTCTCCTTGTTATCAGGTGTAGTTTGAATGCACCCAAAAAGAATTTGGACATCTAGGAAACTGTGTAGTTATAATTACATGAAGAAATTTATTTTCTTAATAAGGTAGTTCTAAATTCATCAAACTGTTACATAAAACTACAGAAAATGTAGGCTTTATGGCTCAAGTAAAGATTTTATAAATTTCTTTCTTTTCAGCACCTTCTTTAAATGCCTTTTTCTGACAATAGTTATGTGCTAAATTGTTATTTTTCCTGAGGCGGTTTTTCATTAGGAAAAGGACAATAATTTATGTAGTAACTCAAATTTGAGAAGAGGAATGACTGCTCTTACGTTCTTATGCAAGAATGTATGCACCAGGTGTCACTGAGCAACAGTGGTTTTAACAATCAAAACCACAGGATTTTTTCTAGGTCTTCAGGATAGTGTTTGGATGTTTATTCATTGCTCTATGGACTCATAGAGCAAAGTCTCTATAGCTTAGAGTAGCGTCTTGAACAGTGAGGAACAGGCAAGCAAACAAGTAATAGCAGACAAAACAGAAATGCGGATTCTCCTTAACCTCCACCAGAGATGGTTTTGTGCCCTGCAACATGTGAGTTACTATGCCTGTAACAGATCACCCCCTGATGGAAGTCAGTGGCTCTGTGCCATTTTGTTTCAGATGAGAGTCTGCTATTTAGCAGAAGGAATACAATCTCTGTTTTCAGTCCATTTTATCGTTCTTGAGATGTGCTTATTGCTTTAAACCTCTATCACTTTCTTAGAATCCTATTAAGTGATCCTACAATCTATCACAGCAATGAATATTAAGGGTTAATTATTCATAAAATACAATTATTTTAGTAGCCAGACTTAAATGTAATATTCTTTGATATCACTGAGGTACCTTCCAGGTTGTTGTGTTCTATCAAAATGCAAACAGAACTTTCTGACCTATCTTCTGTCTATATCATGCTACATTTTAAGGGCTGCTACAATAGCTCATCTTAATTGAGAGTATTAATATAATCTTTTTTTGTGATTAAATTAGCTGGCTGAGGTAATCTGTATATATTCAACTATTGATGGAAATTAGAGTACTACTGCAGAAAGGTGGCTTTTTTCCATTCTTAGCACATAGAAAAGTGTTCTTTTCTGCTCATTGCTACACTCAAATTCTTGTTTACAGGCACAGTAGAAACATCTCCTTCATATATAGTTAAGAATTTATTGTTACCATGACTGAAAATTTAACAGTATAATTCAAGAAATTCTATGTGTAGTTCTAATAGAAAAAGAAAGTAATACCAATAACACAGGTAAACTTATTACATGTACAATTCCTAGTTCCTACCCCATTTCCTGTGTTAGCCTCATGTCTCTACTGATGCTCTGGCTGCTGAGCTTGATGGTTTCATGCTGATGCTATTGATGGGGCATTACAGTGAACTGTCATCATCTTGAGTATTTTGCCATGAGGAATACATGTTTGTGTAGATAGTTTCTTCTCGCTTGTTCTAGGATTGATCAGGAGTGATTTTTATACATTTTCTAACATGCTTTTATGCCTCTCATTTGTCTTCATTGGTCTTCATTTCTCCATTACACCTAAATTTACTATATATGGTGATTTTCCTTATGTTAGGCACTGTTCTTTGTTACCCTCTAAAATGAGCTCTCTCCAGCTCCAGGTCCACGTGTCTTTAACTGACTGTGGGTATGTTTTTTATAGTCAAGGGACCTCCAGTGCCAGCCTGTGCCCTCACCTTCAGCATCCTGTGCTTGTGGCCCTCTTCACTGCATCCTGTCTTCACTGCTCAAGGACTTCTGTTGTAACAGGCCTGTTTTTCTCTGCACTATGTTATCATGTTAGAGTTGTAAATACCTCATTTTCCATAGGACAACTGCTTGTTATCGATTTGACAATGAAAGGATATAAAGTTGCACTCTACAAAGATAAACAAAAGTAAAATAAATTACCCATAGACTTTTGGTCAATACAAGAAATTGATGTCACATCTAAACTAAGTAAAACCAAAGGCAGGTCAAGAAAAGTTCAGACAGCAAGCCTGACAAGCCTGAGTCCTGAAACCTTGTAATTCTGCATGAAGAATATGGTCTGTTAGCAATGGCAATACAGTATTACATGGTTACCTGGTTACATCATCTTTTATTTATTTCTCTTTCTGTAGCATCTTGCCTGAGACAGCAAAGGGGGAGCTGAACATTCGTATAATGGTATTATAAGGAATTGGGTCATTATTCTGGGCAGAGAATTCTCAGTAATTCAGCTGCTGAGTAACCGCAAAGCCTTCAGATGAAGCTCATCCCTGGCACAGTCTCTCTCTGATTGCTCTGCATATTAGTATTACTTCTTTCAGGTGCACTAATATAGCACGGCACCACTCATTTTTCTAATAGCACGTCATCTTCCCCCCACTCTTTGATTCCCAAATGTCCTTACTGGAATTAGTAAGAGCAATAAAATTAAAAAATAATGACAGAAATGGGTTCACAATAGTGAGAAAGCCCATGTTTTCTCAAGGGTTTCTCACAAATTGACACCAGCCTCCTGACTGCATTCAGACAGTGAACTGCATGAGAGCACTGTGACATCCATATGATGTGTTTCTTCCTCTGTGGAACATGGTGTCCTTGGGGGCAAGTGGACCAGTCTTTCTGTTTGCAAATAGTTTGGAAATCAGCTTGGTTGTAAGAGGCATTAATATAACTTGATGTTAAATGCATGAAAGTAGGTGAAGGATGAAAAACTTTGGGAGTATAATCGAGCCACTTTCAACAGAATCTAAAGGCAGTTAATCCTAACCAGAAAACATTATGAGAAATGTACTGCCCAGGCAGCTGCATTCATGTCTGAAGCGGGAACTAATTTTTGCTGTCGCTTTACCTCATTTAACAGTGAGTGTATCTATTTCAAACTTACTGAAAGGAATTATTTCCAGCTTGCTGTAGGCAAATCATGTCTACTTTAACCTAGTTGTGTTAGGTACTGTTAAGAATAAAGTTACATCTTCCCAGATGTGGATGCAAAGTGTGTCTGAGCTCTTCTCTTGCTACATTAATGCCATTGCTGGTGTTTGAGCCAATAAGGTAACGTTAACTTGTATGGGTTATGATTGCAGGAATTGTGAAGCACTGTAGAGAACAGTGGGAAGAAATTCCAATCCCATTTGTTGCATTACAAAGATTATTGGCCTCAACTTGGACTCTGTAAGAAAGAGGTGTTTCTAAATGAGTAAGGACAGGAAAGAGTAAATTTAGGAGTTTTTTTCTGAATGAAGAAAAAACATATTTGGATCCATAGAAACACAGAATGGTTTGGGTTGGAAGGGACTTTTAAAGATACAGTTCAACCCCCCTGCTGTGCACAGGGACATCTCTCAACCGGATCAGCTTTGTTGAGCAGAATCTTCCAAGACTCCAAGAACAGATGTTTCACAGGGTGTACAGGCACCATTCACCAGGGTTTCATCCTTCCAGGGAAAATCTTTCCTTGTGTCCAATCTGAATTTCCCACATTGTGGTTTGCAACCACTGTTTCTTGTTACACTGTTTGGCACCACCAAAACCAGTTTGCTTTCAGGTTGTTGGAAGTACTCTACTTCCCACCTACATTGCAATCAGATTGCTATCAGCTGCCTCCTCTTCCACCTCCACAAGCTCTCAAACACAGGTGATTTTGGCAGCTTTTTGATCTCTTCAAGTTTTTCTACATCACTTCTGACTTGGAGACTCAAAACTCTAGAAAGTCCTCAGCTCACACAGCCATGGGTCATGTCAGAATATTAGATACACTACCATGAAATCTAACTCCATTGCTAACATTGGCTGAAATGAGATGATGCTTTGGTGCCTGTGGTGCATCAAGTTCCAACTGTCTACCTTTCCAGCTTCTGCAACCTAGGTAAACATTCTTCTACTCATCAAGACCTGAATTAAAACTGATGTTTGTTTTTTTCCCAATACGGCTTCCTCTCTGCAGGAACTAAATTCTTTGAAAGGAAAAGTTCATACACTTTTTTGTCCTGGTGGTCAGAACTCTTCAGTTCCAGTAAATCCATCTCTTCTATTTTCTTTATGCTTTGAATTGTTTTCTGGATGACATGTTTGGCTTGATATTTATGGCCTGTAGGACATCAGAAAGCAATATTTATTTCCTGGAGTTCTAGAGCAGAGAAAAGATATCTTTAAATGTCTCCAGAATTGTTATATAAACTGTTGGGTTGCCATACAGGATTCCAAATTACCTGCAATAACTCAGGAAATAGGCCTCTCTCTTTTGGAGTATAGCTGGATGAAGAGTCTGGTTTATTGAGCAGCAATTGTACAGAAGCAAAACAAGATGTTCTGGTAATAAAGTATTGGATGGGGAATAGTAAGGAATACATTATAATGCTGCTATACCAATAAATCAACAATCTGATCTCAGCAATGAAATTGTGATTCTTGTTTAGTCTCAGAAAAGATATTGAAGGCCTATGGAGAGGTCAGAGAGAGGAGACAAGAAGTGGTACAGGCAGAAACACTTTAACCTAAAGGCAGTTTAAAATCTGGCTATGTTTACTTTAGAAAAGCTGCAAATAAAAGTGAACTCAATAGCTGAAGAGTTTCATAGTTCATATTCTCTTTTATCTTTTCTTATGTTATAGAGCAAAAGGAACAATTGCACTGGCAGTGTTGACTCCTTAAATCAATGGACTTAGCAGTTCAAGGAGGAACTGAACAAGACTATTGGAATAAGTAGTAGTAAAAAAAAATATATTACAACAAACAAAAATCTTTATAAGTGAGGATTTGATCCTGCTCCAGTAACTGAAGACTAAAACAAGGCAAAATTATCCCTATCGCCATTTCTCAGTGTTTGAGATGAGCTCAGGCCGGATCCAGGACTCCTTGATCCTCTGGTATGGAAGTTGAAGAAATTTTTATAATGACAGTGTGCACGCAGTTTTAATGTCTCAAAAGATCTTCTATTTAGTTAATTCCAGAAACTCTCAATATCTAGTGTAATAATTTATCTGCCCCTCCCAACCCTCCTTTTGCATCTGCTATATCTATTATGAGATAGAACAACACACTTGAAGAAATTATGCTTGTTTTCTCAGGTTTTTGTAATACAGATTTTAAAAATTGTTTCCAAATCCAGATTTTTAAACAAGAATTTTTCAGCTACATTTTTTAAACTTCAGTTGCATTATAATCT
>VZTE01001604.1:2661555-2692072 GCA_013397775.1 Eulacestoma nigropectus | reverse complement strand
TTTTTTGGTGATTTGCCTAGGATTTGTTCATATATTTTTCCCTAAATGATTATGTTTCTAGGATCCAACAATATGTATGAGTAATTTAAATTATTATGCCTCTCGCCTCCTTAAATCTGGTAGTTCTGTACTACAGCTTGTTACTGCATCTTGTTGCTTCTGGTACTAATTAGAAACTGCAAATCAAAGCCTAATAAGCACTTCAGCTATGAAAACTGTGAAATATCAAAGAGTAGGTGGATTAATATGTTTAATATTTGACACAGCCTGTGGAATGAAAAATAGAACAGTGGGAGTATGTTCAAGGAATTGTGAAAATAAGGTTCAGATGGTACAAACTGGAAATCTTTGTTATGCTATTTAGGCAATGCTGATCTGGTTTTTTGCTACCTTCTCCACAGCCTCTTTTTTAGACATACAGGCTTTCACAGCTGGCTATGTAATTTAAGAGTCAGATAGTGCCCTTTTTTTGCTCTAGCTACCAGACCTGTTAGTGTATAACACACTGAAGTTTTACCAGTGTAGTTTCATACTGGTTGAAAGGGATTTGAGTTAGTCCATCCATGAGGTGCACTCAGTGCAATCTTGATGTATGATGATTTAACCTGAGATGCAAATTACCTAAAAAATGCCAATGAAGTGTGAATTAAATTAAAGAGGACAAAGTAATCACATTTCTGGTCTTGTGGAGTTGAAATCACACCTTTAATTAAACTAGGATAGGTTTGACTAGAGAGGAAGCCTTTAACTTCAGATGTAGTATGAACCATCATGCAATCTGTCACAAAGAGCTAATGTGTTGAACATAGTGGCTCCAAGAAAAATTTGTAGAAATTTCACTAGCAGCTTATGAAAACATGACATATAGGCACTAAGATTTTCTTTGGGGCTTAATTACTAAACCATTTTTCAGTCAAATGTTTATACACTGATAATTTCTCAGGTCATAGGGAATAACTAGAAAAAAAAATGGTTCCTGATATTGAACCATCTTTCTGAATTTGAAGAAATTGCTGAAGTTGTTTCCTTCTTTCAATTTTCTAGCCTACTTTAAAGCACGCAATCTGCAGGATTTAGAACTGCTAACAGTAGCTAAATGCTACACAGCCTTTCCACAAATATGCAAAACGTTGAATGGTTTTACTTGCTTCATGAATTTTTGCTAGAGGATTCCATGGAGTAGTAATTTTAGATTTTAGATAGGTTTTAAATAGTGAAAACCAAATTTAAAATTTTTGTTACTTCTTCTGCATGCCAGCAATATTATTCCAAGTTTCCCAGCTTTGGCACATCGATTTATCATGTTGTCAGCAAATTCAATACAGACTGCTCCAATTACAAATATGACATTCTCCAATTAGCTCTTTATGAAATGCCTTCCAATTGATAAGTAACCCTTCATAAAGCAAGAAAGAAGTTATTACCACTTTGTGAATCAAAGAGAAAAGTAAAAACTTAAAAAAAAATTATCCTTTGTCGTGTATGGAAAAATTTAGACTATTCCTGCATTTAGCTGTGCATTTCTCCTTCCCCTGTGCATCCAAAATAATGTTGAGCTGAGCATTTGGATACTCTTCTACATGGGACACATAGACTTAAGCTCTTCAAATTAAGTCTTCCAGTACCTAATGGACAGTTATAGACAAGATAAAATTAGACTCTTCTCAGAGTATCCAATGAAAGGACAAGAAACACTGCTACTAAACTGTACTTAAAGAAAGAAAAGTCGGCTCACTGTGGACAATCAATCAGTGTAACAGGCTGTGGATTCTCCAGCCCTGGACATTTCACAGCTTGTCTGGACAAAGCTCTGAGTGACTATGAAGCTGGATCAAGTTTCTCAGAAATTATATTAGGTTACTTTGAACAGGAGGTTGCACTACACTACTTCCAGAGGTTCTTTACAATTTAAATTTTTTTAATGATTCTGAGGGTTTTCTGCATGTAGAATCCTGCATTCTTTTCTCCACAGTACCAAAACATTATTTGATGGGATGCAAGGTGGCTTCACTTATCCTCATGTAAAATGGAGGAGATGGGGGTTCAAACCTTTCCTGTGTGGGGCTTTGAAGAAGGAGGCTTATATCTATCCTCTCCCAGCTGTGTACAAAGAAAAGCACGAGTCTTCTTTAAAGGGATCTTTTGAATAGGTCCTTTTATTTCAGAAAAGAATTCTAGGCTGTGGAACCCAGGGAGAGAAGGATGCTCATGTTCCTCTTTCACGTTTCCTACATAGAATTTTTTTGGCATCTTACATTCTGCTTAGACAGAAAATTTCTCTGGGTATCTACAGTTAGCTAATGGCTCTCTTTGGCACTGGATTCAGACTGAAGTTCAGACATGAGACTCTGCATGATGGAGGAAATAATTATTAGGTCTAGATTCAAGCCATTATGCAGTGTAGCACTGGTAGGAAGAGGGTCAAAAGTGCACAGCAGAACATTTCTTTCTAGTTTATTTTTCAGATAGTCTGTGTTTTTGTTTTTAATATATTTTTCTGGCATGGTTTAGGGCTAGTTTCATGTTTTAGAATTTGTGATCCAGAGTCCTACTCACATGCAAACCTTCTGCAAGTGACTTTTGACACAGTTAAATTTTACTATTTGCTTGTTTTGGTTACTTTAGATCCAAATGAAGACTAATCGTATTCTCCCTGCATCAATGAGTGGATTAACTGTTTGATCTACTAATTAAAAGACAGTGGTTTCTAAAAACACTTTGTTAAGACTGAATTTGATAATTTTTTTTTTTACTTGAGTCTATTCCAAGCTCAGTTTGTGGCTTAAGCTTTAGTATCATAAGCAAAATATATCTGTTACCTACCTCAATCATGAATATATTTTATATGTGTGAAATGAACTTTTTCCTTTTGGTTTGCTGATGTGAGAGGGTAGGATAGGAAATTCTCACAGCTGGCAGACAAAGAATTACTGTAGTTGCAAAGTGGTTGGGAACACGAATGTTGATTATTTCAATGAAAGAATTTAACTAGGCCTCCTAAGGAACAGGATATTACTGACATCACTGATTGCCAAAATGAGCAAAGTAATACAGCACTTACCATTGCAATATCACTCTCTTAATGATGCCATTATTAGAGTTTGGCTGGCATCCTGAAATGTGTACAATAGCTTGGCAATAGTATAATGATTTGGAAATCGCAGATGTAAGGCAATGATGTGAAAGCCAAAGGTTTACTGAAAAGAAGTCCAGATGAAGCATTTTTAGTGCCTCTCGATGTCAAGGATCTGTAATGGACTGACTCTTTCTCATTACTGCAACATATATGATAATTAAAAAAGGAAATGAAAAAAAATCACTGTGTTTTCTTAGTCTCACTTTCCCACAGGGAAGCTTTCATTCCTTTTTAGTTTTACGTCTTCCTTTATTAGGAAAGTTCTTCTACTCTATAAATATCCCTATAGACAAGATTTAACAGGTTCTCTGAGAAGTTTCTCTTTTATTTCCTGCACTGATATTCCATTAAGTCAAAGAAACAAGGGACCCCACAGGATCTTGTTATAGGTCTCCTTATGGAAGTACAGTTTTCAAATGTGGTGGATTCACTGACCTAGATCAGTTCCTGTGCTGCTCTAAATTGCAGTGCTCATGTGATATTCCTAGAAAAGCCAGATTAGGGAAGACTCCTTTCTCACTCTAATACACATCATTCTTCTCCAACACACGTGACAGACAGACTAGTAGTGGAGAGACACAGGTGATACAGCCATAAAATCTGGCACTATTTGTATGTCTGACAGATAATTTTCAGTTTCTCCCTATAGTCCAGTTGCATTCCTTCTGTAGCATTTTAAAACTGCAGTAAAATCTGGCTCATATAATGTTAACTAAGCAGTGCCATCTTTTAAATTCTGTCTGAATTTGGATAGACAAATGCAATCCTAAGCACTTTTATTTTCAGTTTGTATAAAAATAATTGTGGGCTGGATACTGAGGACTGAATTAAAAAGGAGATATTTGGATGAATGGCATACCATGGAAGAATGAGGAGGGGATATCCAATCTATATTTGGAGCTTATAAATTCTCTCCTCATACTCCTTTTCTGTCTCCTCTGCAGTAGAGATGGGGTTTGGTATGCTGGTATTTGAAACAACTGCCTTTAACAGAACCATTTCTAGGGCAGATTGAATTTGCGATATTGTTTTAAGAAAAAAATACTTGAATTGGAATTACATTTGATAATCACGTGCAGCTAATATTAGTTCTAGTAACTAGGAAATGAGAAATGTTTTGAAAAACTTATTATGGTATAAATATCCCAAAATATTTTGGATTGCACTTTACATTGAATAGATCCCAATGATTCTCAAAATTTAATTTGCTTCTAATAATAAATTGCAGTGAATTCTGCCCCAGCCCCTCATTGCTGAACATACAGTAATAGCAGCTAACAAAGCTCTTTCAGCTCTATGTGCAGCTTCTCTCAACTCCAAATCCCTTCACACATTTTCGGATACTGAGATTACCCAGACTTTGATTCCATTCTTTGCTCTGTTTGAGCCTGCAGCCTCTATTTTAGAAATGGAGCAGAGCTGTTCCCTTCATTCATTCGCCTTATGTAGCATTTCCATTTGTGGCCAGTCAAGGCTTTTGCTCTCCCTCTATCCCATTCTGAATCTGAAATGAGTCATCTACCATATAATTTAGATTAATCTCTTCACAATATTATGGTGTACCTGTAGGAAGTTCCTTGCAAAGCAGTGAAATATTCAAAGCTTACTTTCTGACTATTTATAAATCATTTGCAAACAATTATCCATCTGTTAGCACTGTACAGTCACAGCAAAATTTATCTGATAATAAGTAATTTCCTAAACTTCACGTAAATAAAGTATTTTTGCTGTCAAAACCAGGTACAATGTTCATGCTGAGATGGATATACATATAAATGACAGAGTTTGGGCCATGGTCTCTTTAACCTCTGAACATGCCTGGAATAACGACTAGAAATCTTCATGGCTCTAGTTCTTTTTCCATTGGGAGAAGTGGGTAGAAATCATACATCATCTTAGGTCTGAGAGCAGCCGATATTTTACGTGTCGGGGAAAAGCAGGTGTCTGTAAGACTGTCAGTAACCAGATTGTTTGCTGCACTGCATTGACACTGCCTATCCTGATGTTTGTATCCCCTCAGGTGGAGCTTATGTAGTTTTCCCTTTGTCTGGCAGCGGATTGACAGGTCTAATCAAGAGTACTGCCCTCACCTATCAAATAAGTGTAATCCTGGAAACTATTTTGATAAGGAACAGGCTCTGAAAACCTTGAAGTCTTGTTTAGCTGTTGCGTGACATTGTTTTGCCACAAACAAGTCTGGTCATCTTTAGGGAGGACAAGCCCTGAGGGTTTTACTAAGACATAATTGAGTTACCATATGAATTATAGTAGCAACATCTGAAAATACAAAACGGAAGTGAAAACGTGTCTTGAGCCTAATAATGTAAATAAGGTCTCTAGTAATGCCTCGGATCTTTTTTCCCCCTTGAGAAAAACATATAGAGTTGGATAATGATTTACCTATTGTTTTAATTTTGTAACCAGCAGAATATTTTGAGTGATCAGTACAATTAATAATTAAATGCTTCCTTGTAACAAAACCCCTTGCCACAACAGGGTTGATTTTTTGTGACTGCAATTATTGCTGCTTATACCCTGAACTGTAACTATATTTTCGGTGTTGTTATCTAGGAAAGCCATGGTAGTATCCACCTACTTCACAAAGATGTAAAAGCTGTGTAGCTGTGCTACTAAGAATAATTTTCAGTCCTCTAATCTTTAATGATTATATCAAATACCTTTGTTGCCTCCTCAGGGCAAATTTTCTTAATAATTTATGGCACTAAACAGGCCAAAAGGCCAAAAGCTTGGTGTTGCCATTGTGAGCATCTCTTCCTGCCATGTATAAGTCCTGATCAGGTCTTCAGGTGATTGATTTTGAATTCTTGTTGTCTGGGTTCTGAGGTCCAAATCTGCTTCAAGGTGGTTCTCTACTGAAGAGAAATGTACAGTAACTCTCATGTTATTGGTGTGAATGATTGTAAGGTAAAGTGAATTTTTTTTCCAAATGAATAAAGCTATTTATGTTCTAGCTGTAGCAAGATGGGTTTTTTGGAGGATGAGTAATTTTTCTTCAGATATGGCAAAGCTTAAAATAAATAAATCTTCATCGCACGTTCTTTTCTCAGAGTAATATCTCAATGACTGAATAGGGAAAAGGAAATACGATGTGACTATCACTTGATGTATCAAAGAGCTGCTGGTTTAAAGCAGTGTCTCTGGGGAAATCTTATTATATAGCAAGTTTATGACTAGATTTTTATTCAATGAGATGTTGAAACCAGAATGAATGAGCGGTATTGCATTCACTTGAAGGAAGGTACAAGTCCATATCAGTCATGGCTCTGTCTTCTGAGGAGATATAACATGGTGATGTCACAAATGCCTCGCCTGGAGGCAGGAAATCCACTGACTGACACTTGACCAGAAGTTATCAAATATAAATTACAGATCAGAACCTTTTTGTCTGTAAGGAAAATGTTATATTTAACTTTGATTATTATGGAATAAATTCTTCTAACCACTACTGCTGTTTGCATTATCTAATAGTGCAAACATAACTAAATAAGTAATCAGCTATACCTCTTATTAGTCTTTTGCTAATGGTAAGTTATATTCAGTAATATCAACAACTTGATTTTTCTTTTGCCTTAATTTACATAATAGGTCTAGAATTACCTTTCAAGAATGTCTTTAAAATTTTAAATTCTCTAGTAGAAGTATCTGAGAAAGATTTCAGATGCGTAGGCTTGAACACAGGTTAAAATTTGAATTTTTTTAATATTTATACTTTGCTTGTCTCAATAGAATATGTATTTTATAAGTTAGCTTAATAAATTTGAGGATAATCTGTATCCTCCTTGCCATGAAAATTAATTTATAGAACTAGGAGAAGATTGAAAATATTCTGTCAAGACCTAAAAAATGTCTTTATTTACACCAGCAGTGTGCAGCTTTTCCTTCCTAAGGTCCAATTATGTTATTTCAAAAAGGTCAAGGGGCCAGAAATCAATATTCAAACTGTTTTTCCAGGTTCAGTTAGATTAAGTAAGTTTTTGATGAATTTTCTCGCCCAGGCTGCCTTAATGCCTCACTGTGAAAAGCAGTGCCCTTGCAGGACACTGTCCCCAGGGGAAGCTGTTGAGGTCCTGCAGACAGAAAGCGAACTCCCGGCTGTTCAAGGAATTAGTCAATAGAACACTCCGAGAAGCTATTCTCAGGGATAAGGGAACACACCAGAGCTTGTAGATCTTTAAGGATGCTTTCCACAGAGTGCAAGTGCTCTCGATCCCCAGGAATAAGAAATCAGGAATGGAGGGCAAGAGACTGACACATCTCAGTCAAAACATGCTAGACAAACTAAAGGGCAAGAAAGAAATGCACAGGCAGTGGAATCAGGGACAGTTATCCTGTGAAGAGTACAGGGACACCGCCTGGCTACGTAAAAGGGATCATGAAGGCCAAAGCACAGATGGACCTGAACTTGGCAAGGGGTACAAAGAATAATAACAAGGTCTTTTATGGGTATGTCAGCCCAGAAGACCAGTGCTATCCTGCGCTGTATCAAAAGCAGCGTGGCCAGCAGGTCGAAGGAGGTGATTCATCCCCTCTACTCAGCTTTGATCAGACTTCACTAGGAGTAGTGTTCCAGCTCTGGGGTCTACAGCACAAGAAAGGCATGGATCTCTTGGAGCTGGTCCAGTGGAGAGTCACAGTAATTATGAGAGGGCTAGAACATGTTTCCTACAAAGAAAGGTTGAGACAGTTAGGGTTGTTCAGCCTGGGGAACAGAAGGTTCTGGGGTGACCTTATTGCAGCCTTTCAGTACTTAAATGGGTCCTATAAGAAAGGTTTGAACAAACTTTTTAGCAGGGCCTGCTGTGATAGGACAAGGGGTAATGGTTTAAAGCTAATGAGGGCGGATTTAGACTGGATATAAGGAGGACTTTTTTTATGCTGAGGGTGATGAGACACTGGAACAGGTTGTCCAAAAGGGTGGTGGATGCTCCATGCCTGGAAACATTCAAAGTCAGATTGGACAGGGCTCTGAGCAAGCTGATGAGACGACCCTTCTCACTGCTGGAGGGTGGGGCTAGGTGACCTTAATAGGTCCCTTCCAACTCCAAGTATTATATTCTATAACTCTATGTTGAGGGTTTTTTTGGTACCTGAATTATTAATCAGAAGTTGGTGTAACTGGCAACGAATAAATTAAGCAAAAAATCCTCTACTTAAGGCTCTTTTGCCCATGACAGGTGTTCAGACTAAGCGCATATCCCAGCTGTCCTATAGTCCGAAAGACTTATCGAAATCCTATAATCAGATGGCATTTGTGGCTTCTTGCTGATGATGATTGTGTACCAGAAGCAAATATCAGCAGATGGAATATTTTTCAGATGCACAAATAATTTTTTGGGGGGGGAAGGATTTCAATCTGAGCCACAGTAATGCTGTGTTGATTTTATGCTTTTTGTAAAGGAAATATGAAGCAAATAAACAATATAAAACAACTTAAAAATTAGAAACAGGCACAACTGTAATTTGTAACCTAAGCAAATTGTCTTTCCCTGAAACCATCTGGTCAGAATTAAACCAGACAACTACCAAAAATGTGATAGGTCAATAGCAAGCAAAACAGGCATGCCCATGGAGAAATATAAGTGGCATGGAGTACAATCACTTTACACAGCAGATAAGCCTGTCTTTATTGGTAAGCATGTATTATTTTTTCTCCTATGAGAAAATTCATACCAGATCAAATCAGTAATGATATGTGCATGTCTACATGCATTCTCACCTGCCATCCTAATCTATGTTTTCCAATAAACTAATTTTTGTTTCCCAAATTTTAGATCATGAAACTGGAAGATATTAAATCTTCCTGAAAAATATTGTTTTCTCCTCATGCATGATGATCTGAGACAAAGACAGTTCTTTGAAGAGTAGAAATGATAAAAAGTATTTAACTTAAGTCATTCAACCAAAGAGCAGTTAGTGAGTTAATGTTATGAATATCCATCTCGACAAACAAAATTGTAACCTTTTCTAATGAATACAGTTTCTGGCTCCCTGGAAAATGATGCTGTTGAAATACTATTTTTGACTTTTTTTTCTATCTTTTCCCTCTTCCTTAGGACTACGACAGCATTTTATGAATATAAAAGATCCAGAGTTTATGCTTTACTGAGAAGAAACCAGCAACCTCTTCCTGTCTATACCTCTGCTTCTACTTTTGATGTGTTTTTCCATGCTGTGGAAACTCATGCAGAATTCTCATGCCAGTTCAGTAGAATTGGATAACTAAGAATAAGTTTTTCATTTAATATCCATCAAAATCCATTAAGAACTGAATCGTGAATGTTATCTGTCTTTCTGTACCCGTTGGATATGTAGGCATGGAATTCAGAGTACAAACAGTTATATCTATATGCAAAGTATATATGAGGGACTTTTCCATGTTTCACTTTGGGGGAACGGGAGTCAAGCTCCAATTGAATCACACAAAACCTTACTTAATGATAAATGGTCACCAGTGGTAGATCAGTGCAAGAGATCACTGGGGTTATAGTACTTAACACAACCAAGATCTCTGAAATGAATGATCTGAAATACAAAAGAAACTTATTTGTGTACAATTGCAAATATAATTACATATTAGAAGATGAATAGCAACTGAGAATAGGAACATGGTTCATAAAGTCTTTTTCATAAAAAATGGACAAGACTACAAATCTGGCTCTCAGGTAGCTCTATTGTCAGTAAGAAAAAAGTTTATCCTGAGGTCTCAGACAGTGTACTGAATAAAAAATAGTGTGGAAATCTTTAGTTAGCCTGCATAGTGAAGCATTCTGTTTCTATTGTTTCGTAATAGTTTGCATGCTGGTGATTAATTTGTAAGAATAGATGGTGGGGCTTTTTTTTTTTTTCCTCCATGTTAAGTTACTACTCTCATCTTACCCAGTACTTTTGAACGATGAATTTTATAATCCCTTGAAATCAAGTCCTGAAAGTTGTCAGCAGGAACATAAGAGCTTGTATAATGTTGGAGTTATTTGGAGATTCGGAGCCAAGATCGCTGGGGTAATTGTGCATGACATTTCAGATCTGAGATCTGTCAGCATCAGTAAGTTCTCAGTGCATCTGAGATTTGTCAGAATTCTTATTTCAGTGGCTCTATTGAAATTTAATCTCTAAAATCCCTCATCGATAATTAGGATTATGTGTGGTTCCTGATTAAAGTTAGTAGCAATGGGAGATCAGATTGTTAAAAACAATCACGAAGTGTTATCATAACTCTTGATCAATCGTAAGAAAAGTTTAGTAATCTAAGGTAATTCAAAATACCCAGAGAGAAAAAGGAGGCCTATATTTGAAAATAAACTATGATAATTTAAGGAATTATTTTACTGATTCATTCTTGAGGAATAACTGACATTTTATGTAAGATTGTATATAGTTTTGTCTACTTGGTTTCCTTGGATGTTCACAGTCAGTTTTTGACATGTATCGCTTAAAAACCTCATGGGAGTTGTAAGATATGTGAACTTAAATGTGAAATACAGTGTTACTTGACTGAACCTTTTATTTGTTAGAAATAAGGGTTGAAATACACTTTTTATAAAAGTGTATTCGGAAGTTACATGTACAACTCCTCTTTGCTAGGATATGATCCAGCATCTGCCAAAGAGGATGTAATCTGGGAAAGAAACTTTGCCCTGGAAGACTGTGGGTCCATAGGGAGCTGGGCTTGTCTGCACTGGAAGTCCCTGCTCTGTCTCTTCCATTGCGAATGAGAACAGTTTTCAGGTGCATTCTGTCATGGGATGATTTCATCCATGTTCAACATTGAGAAAAAAGATACTCAGACGGACTCTGAATCCAGAGTCCATATTGCCCCTGTACAGGTCCAAATTTCTGGACTTTGTAACATGTTGCAAGAGAAAGAGTGGAGACTGGAGGAGCAGGTTGACTGCAACAATTTATCTCTGAAGGTTTTAGCACTAGAAGTCTCTATGATGTGAAATTCCTTGTTTGTGCTTTTCTCTTGGAGCCAAATACAGAGAAGGGTTTTGCGTGAAAGATGGGAACAATATTTGTTTCAAGGCATGTCAGCTACTGAAAGAACGTCAAATTTAAAAGACCAGAATTAAGTACACAGGCTGATGTTTCCCAAGTAGTGCTTGGTAGTTTCCTGAGGTTGACAGAGCACTGGTCTGCTTGGATGGTTCCTGGATGCCACCACACATGCTAACTTCTCTGAGGCCGCTCTGCTCCTGTTGGCTGTCCCTTTTGGGCTTCCATGGCAAAGTATAAAATGAAACTGGGATAAAAGCTACAATAACTCTTTCTTATTAGTTTTATAAGCTAGAAAGATGAAAGCAAAATGGTTCCTATTCAGAATGATGAACTGAAAGCCTTATTAATCTATGAACCCAAACCTTTTTGGGCTTTTTACCTTCTTCTCACTGCTCATACTCCCATTTCTTCTGTTTATTTAATATCATCTTAATTTATTTAATACTTTAACCTCTTGATTTCAGGGACTGAATTTGTCTACAGTTTGGAAAGTGTCCAGAAAAAAACGACAATGGGAACTACCAAGTGCTACTGCAATGCAAGAAATGATTGATCAGGCTAAAATCAGATTACTGGCTTACTCCTGGTCATGTAATTTTTTCATGAGCCCTTATATTAAGCTTCAATGATGTGTAGCATATTTTAGTCAATAAATAGCATTTTGCTGTTCAAGACCATTGGAAATTATACACAACGCTGCAAATATTGATCAGAGAACTATTCTGCTGATTCCTTTGCCTGTAGCAAAGTTAAATATTTACAGACTATCCGTTAGTATTGTGAAGAGATTTTTAGCCCTGAAAAGGATACTCAGCCTTTCTGCTTTATACTGGTTTCACAAGTATTTTTTCCTCCTTTACAAATTCTTTCACAACTGTTTTTTTTTTCTCTTCTTTTTCAAACAAACATGCAGGACGTAAAGATTATGCTATGCTTGCAGTGACCATTTTTGATGTTTGATTACATTAGAATGTATATATTGATTGGAATGTAGTAATTTAGAATTTAAGAGGAAAATGCCTCAAAAATAAAATCCATTAGTGCCTCATCTCAAAGTGGCTAACATATTAGGATAAAAAGAGGCTAACACTGTGCTCTTTTGTGAGAAGACAGATTATGAAGAAGACCTTCATTTCAAGTTTATTTACCCAAATATTAATGGTATTATGTGAAAAATATCTGCACACAAAAAATGAGTTATTTCTTCCTTATTGCTTGTTTTATGCTACCTTATTTTCATCAAGAATTCTCTTACAACCTTGTAGCAGAAGATGCAATGAATCCTTTAGACTTTCTGTCTCCAGGACTTGTTCACTGATCTCATGTAAATGCAATTGTTTATACTTAACTTTTATAGTAATGTTGAACGAAGGCTTGGCATTGCCAGATGTGAAATGAAATAAGTTCCAGGAAACCTTCTTTCCAGTGGTGAGGTGACAAATGAAAAAAAATTAAAAATGGATTGTGCAATTGAAAACATAATGTGCTCATGGAACAGTGCATAGCCAGCTGTAATGCGGTAAGATTAATTTCTATACATGCAGGGAAGGGTGTTACACGAAAGCATTATGGGACATGTATCCAATATTTAAAATAACATGAAGATTGTTCCATGCAATGATGTTTATGTAATCTATCAAGAGCTAGAAGAAAGGTTTAAATACTTCTGTTTGCCCTCTTATGTTTCAGTATGTTGCCAAGTTATGTCTGATTCCATTACATACATTTTGTCCTTTAAACATGGTTATGTGTTTAAAGTGAAAGGTTAAAAAAGAAAGTTAAACAGAATTCACACATGCTTCATTGATAAATGTCTAGAGATCTTCTTGGTGCTTTTGAAAGTAATTGTATTGTTGATATACAGGAAGGTGCTGTAAAAGAATAAGTGCCTTAGGTTGAAATTTTACGCGACTTTGCTGGATTTCCTCTTCCGTTAGTATTTTGTAATTAATGGAATGTGGATTTTAATGGTTTGAGTTCCTGTTGTTGCTGCTTTGGGCAGATTTGGAGCCATGTTTTGTTCAAAGTTCAGGTTTCATCTAAGCACAAACATAAATATCTAACTTTTCAGAGCTTTAAATTGTATGGTTCTAAATATCAACACGGGCATTAGAAGATACAGAACAATTAAAAAAAAAAAAGGCGCCATGGAGAAGACAAAGGGAAATGAGTACAGATTGCATTGGGATGGATTTCACCCTGATATAAGATATTTTCATAAGGATTTTTTAACAGTAAGAACAGTCGTACACTGGAACAACATCCCCAGGGAGGTAGTAGAGTTCCCTCACTGGGTATTTCCAATGTGCATTTGGGACAGAATGCTAGATAATATGATTTAAACTCCATTTCTCATGAAAAGTTGGACCAAATGATCTTTTGAGGTTCCTTCTATCCCAGGACATAACCTAATCTTCTTCTAGATAGAAGCTGTATGAAAAACTAGTTGTTACTGGAGACAAGGCTTGGGAGAATTCTGTGGCTGATGGTCTCTCAGGATGGTAAATAAAGACTGTATTTGTCTCTCTCTTGTTTTATGATTGAGGAAGTTGCTAATGTTTAAGGACAAATGCAGCAATTTTTTCTGTTTTTCTTTTTTCTGTTAGTCCTTCTCCATATATTCAGAAATCTGGTTTTAGTTAGCAGTATTCAGGGTAATAGTTTATGAATATCAGTTATCTTAACTTCCTTCAGTTCTTGTATAAGGTGAAAACATCCCTGTTTTTCCCCAAATATCAAGATATTTTCCTCTGAAATATCAAGAAACCAAAGCATGATAAAGTGAGATGATAAGATACCTAGCAGCTTTACCACTTAGCATCCCACTCACGTGAATTATCTGGCCTTCAAAAGACTCCTGTAAAATCAAAGCGAAACTGAAACCCCTACAATTCTCCCACTCAACTGTAAAGACAGTTGCAATGTAGCCTGTGTGTGAACCTCTCAAAATGTTTGTCTAAATCCAGACAGAAACAGAACTCAGACTTCCAGGCTTCTAAACCTGGGCCTTAATTCTGAGACCAGAACAAATATTTGTAATCCTCTCTATTTCTTCTGACTGGCTCTCGAAATAAGGGTATAAATTCTTGTATGTGAGAACAGAGTTTAGCTTAAGTGATTGCATCCTGTGCTTTTCAGATAACTACTGTTTAAAATATATTGCACTGATTTTTCTTGTGCTGTTTTTATTTGTGGCAGATTGCTGTATCTGTTGATATGATTTATTGTCTTCTATGACATTTTTGAGCTGATTTTTCATCATCTGTATGTAAATAAATTGCACTGCCAAAGTTGGGAATTGACCTCCCAAGGTTTACCTAGAACTCATGACCAGATTTGTCCTCAGGGGAGTTCATTGAATTGTTGAGATTAATGATGCCACACTCTCCAGGCAGGATAGGAAGTTCACATTTTAGGATGTACAATGCCTCATATCCTTCATAAAGTCTTGTGGATGTTCATCATCCAATGAGGGCATCAGTGAGCAAAAAGAGCTGTCTCTTGTCTGTAGATAATGATGTGTTTTGCTATGGGAATGATCAACAAAGGATTTGAATCTTGAAATATTTCCTCCATTGTTCTTAATGTTTCACACTGTGGCATGAGGAAGTGCCTTGTTTGTACCCTGTAGGTGAACGTGGCCTGACAGGCGTGGTTTTGTGTCAATGGTGAGTGATTGCAATGCTTACCGGGGCATTCACGGTAACGTTTTTATTAGAGTGGTGAGTTACAGAGAGTGAGCTGCAGACTGGGATGTTTCATTGGGAGGTACTAACTTAGTTGAAGAAAAGAGCATTTACCTAAGTTCAAAGCTTTGAGGAAAAGTGAATCGCATGAACAGATACTCTTTAAAGCAAACTTTCTACTCCATATTATGGCAGTGGTTTCAGATGATGGTCTAATTTAGGTGTTCTTCTGAATTCACTGTGTTTTATAGCAATTATGAGCAAGGGAGATCTGGATGAAATACTACGATGGGCTCAATGATAAGGGATGAACTCTTGTGAGTGGCTTGGTTTCCCTGAAATTTCTGTCATATATTGGGAAAATATATGTGATGCTAGAGGGTACACAAATGAAAATGCATGGAAGAGAGAGGGTAAGCCTGCGTGGGTGAAAGGAAGCAGTCTGGATTATAACTGGTTCTGCCACTTCACCCCCACTAAGAGACAAAAGACAAGAAAAAGTGCTATGGTGCTAGGCCTAAGTGTTACATCTTGATTCTTCACTGCCAAGAGCACTTGAGCCTACATGCACAGCTGTCGCTGTTGTACCCGGGACGGTGAGAAATGACACAACCAAGATCCGGAGAAAATGGCTAATTTAATTAATTAGAAATCGGTTTATATAACTTGATTTGCAAGAGTAGCATGGTACTACTGGTCCCTTGGTCAACCACCTCCTAGAATGATTGGTGGAGGCTATACAACACCCATTTCAAAGTATTTTCCTCAGTGTACCATAACAATACTAACTGAACAACAGCAGGTGCAAAGATAAAGAATTAGTTTACAAAAGCCCATAGCAGTGTTTTGCATAGTTTTCGTGAGAGACACTGAGTTCTCACAGAATGCTGCAGAAAGCTGAAAAATCCCTCCACTAAAGCTTTTCAGTGTCCACACACAGCTATGCATTAGGCTCTCATTCTGATTCATGATTTTTATGCCTTGGTGCATCTATACACTGACTATCTATACTGGACAACAACAGCTGCTGCACTTTTCAGGACAGCCTACTACAGAGCTTGCATGATCTGACATATAGTTAATTCACTGTTCCTTTAAAAAGCAATGACAACATGTAAAACTCCAGACCTGCCTTTGGATTTCAGTGAGCTGTATACACCTTGAAAAAAGTCTTCTATCTAGTCACATGGGTCAAATTTACTTTCCTTGAATAGATTTTTAAGACCCCAAGGTCTTAAACCCCTGAGAATCTTTGTTGCTCATTCCCTGCCCCTTCTACACCCTAGAACTACTAGACACAGTGAGGGTACAGATACCTGTGACGCAGACAAAAGATGCACAGCACAGCCTGGTTAGAATATATGCATTAAAATATTTCCCACCGTGAACGTGTAACTAGCTTTTAGCATGGAGCATGGCACTGAGCAGAATTTATGTACAATCTAAGTAATCTCTCATACCCTTGTTAATCTTCATTCTTCCATGCCTGTGCAAATGTTCCTCGTTCCCCTTTGCTTCAGGTGTAGGTTCTCTGTTTAACTTTTGTTGAGATGAGTATCTGTGGCTGAGAAGCATATGGAATTTGATGTGGAATAGGAAAGAAGCATTTAGTATGTGCTTTAATGTTTATGAAAAATATATATATTTTTGGAGGGACTATATTCTGAAGGCATCGGGTGCCAGATTGACTTCTTGTTACTGCATATTCTTGCGTTGTCCCAATCCTGCTGCATGGATTCTTGTGATCAGCTCTGCAACACTCTTATGAGCACAAATAAATAAGAATAAAGCTGTTTAGTTTGTAAACTGGAGAAGAACAAATGGTACTCTCCTACTATTTCAGCCAAATAGTTCCCCTTATACTCTGCCATGATTCTTGTGTTTTGATGCGATTATTTTACATCAGGGAGTCAGCTTTAGGGAAGAAGCCATTCTCTTTCCCCTGTACTTCTCCATGCACACAAAATTTTATCACAAAACTTTATGACTACAAGGTCAGAGGAGCTGTCAGGGAACTGGGTTTTGATTTGGTATTAGTCTCACATTCTTTTTTCATATAGACTTCAGCCCTCATTAGGCTCTTTTTTTTTTCCCAATTGAAGTTGTTTTTATCGCATTTTGCCAAGAAATCAGTCAATCAGGACCCATCCCTATGAATACTGAATATCCATGGAAGAAAATATTGATCTCTTCTTAGTTCTCCTTAGCTGTTTCTTATTATCCAGTTCTCTAACAGATGCTAACCAGAAACTAATAGGATTTAAAAGACATTTTTCGTATTCTGTTTTTCAGTGATGAAGAATAGAAAGTTGTACAGATATTGGGAGTGCTTATTCCTTCTGGACAAAGAGTGCAGTTGCCTCGCAATGATTACTTGTCTTGTGGAAATATTTGTACTTCCTGCTGTGTTAATTCCTGTTACTAGTACAGTCTGGAAGACAGGTAGCAGCTACCACAAAGTCACTTGTTAGCCAGTCAGATTATTATAGAGAGTGAAAGGCAGCCAAATAATTTTAATAGGATTTGTAGCTATTCCAGAAAATAAAAGATCTCAGAAACAAAAATAGACCACTTAGAATCCTGCTTGTTTTCCATGCTAACACTGCTGTCTGTTGTGCACAAATATCTGTACTAGCATGAGATCATGGTCAGGGTTGCTAAAGGTAGCTGCATGATGAAGAAACACAGGACAAAATAAAAAAGACTTGAGGTTCACTTGTTAACCTCAAGTTAATGGAAAGTGGACTACTCCTCTTATGTAAAAAGAAGTCCCAAATCAAACCTCAAAAAAGCAAGGCCCATTCCCTTGTCTTATTTACTACATTTCTTGGGCACCACTCCCAAGAGTGTTCTGCATATGTGCATTGTTACCTGTACCTGTTATGATTAAGCATCTCCCTCCATTCTAGTAGTTATACTTTCCTCTCTCTCCTTCTGACAGCAGGATACCAAGGAATTCCACCATGGCAAAGTCCCAGTGGGCACTGCTGTGTCTGATTGTTCAAATTTTGTGGAAATAGGATAAGGTACCTGTCTTTCATGGAGGAAAAATGTTGGATCATGCACCATCTTAGCCCATTTCAGCTGAAATTCTTGCTTCAACTTCCTCTCCAGCAACTGCCTTTATTCAAATACAAACTCCCGTTTCCTCCCTCAGAAAACAAATGATCAGATGAGCATGTTGAGCATAGTCTAATATTACAAGTTATGATGAAAAAATGCAATAACAGTATGCTAGACTTGGGGTTGGAGATTTTCAGCAATAAACATTATTTACTTTGTGCAATGAGCACAAAATCCTTGGCGTGAGTTTTATGTGGTAACCGCGATTTATTCACCAGCTGTCATGGTGTAGGTAGTGCCTATTGCCATTAGAAATCAGTAAATGCTGGGTTAGAACACTTACAGAAAATACAAAACCAGCAAGGAATATCCAGGGGATTATTACCCTGGTCACCTATTCAAGTGTGTGCCTAAAATAGAAACACAAAAAAGTATTTAGTTGTATGGCTTGAAAGCAAAACACAACAGAGCAGGTAGTTATCAGCCTGGTGTTTTGGGAAACTTGATTTTCAAACTACTTACAGACACAGCAAAACATGAAATTTATGGACTCCAGAGAAATACAGATCTAGCCCAGCCTTTTTTGTTCTCAGCTCCCAAATATATGTTAAAAGTAGAAATAAACACCTACAATACAATTTCTTGGTGTTAATATCCTTGCAAATGCAGCAATCTTGCTGCATTGTGACAAGATGTGTCATTTTAGAGCAGTTAACAGAAAAAGAGCACAAAATGTTTATAGGAAATATCTGTTATTTTCAATTAATTTATTTGCAAATGTGCTATTCAAAGGCTGTATGATACGCTCTCCCTACTTTAGATTCTCTACTGTCTGTGACATAGATTTTATCTTGGTACTTTTCAAGGCAATATGTACCCACGTATCACCACTTCTAGTAGCAATTCAATGATCACCTACTGAGACTTTTCTTATTTCTGTGATTCATACTGTAGAGTTGTGACACAATTAGTAGTTGGGTTTGAATCATTCTGAACATTGGCTCTTTTAGGATATGGGATTTAAGTTCTTGGATGTCTGTGCAGTACTTTGTTTTGTTTTTTTATGAAGAAACAGGAATGGCAAACATTTCTTTGCTCAAGCGTAAAACTAGAGTAAGTTCTAAAGTACCAATAAGTAGAAATACCATTTTTGAGATGTTACATAGCTTAAGAACTTTTTTTCATAAGAGTGGAAAGCCCACAAAATGTCAGTGTTTCCTTATCCAGGAAAAAAAGTCACAATATATATCAGATATGTAAAAATAGTTTTAAGGATAAAAGATGAAAACATTTTAGGGATAACACGGAAAATAACTAAAATAACTGAAAGAAACAGTTTAGGTGAAAATGGTGAGAAAAAGTGCTCACAAAAATACATCAACAACCACAGCACTGAACTTTAGCTTCTTTATCTAATTTTCATTTGTCGCTCACAGCAGACTTTGGAGACAAAGTTAGGTATCTCTAGAAATGGGCATGTATCACAGAACTCAGAAAGAGTTGGCAACCTCCAAAAGAAGAGATGATTTTTTTCCCTTTAAAACTGAGAAGGAAAATTTACAGTAGAAAACTTATTTCAAAAATCATGTATTTTGTAAATGAGACTGGAACTGGCAAATATCCTAGAATGTATTCTTGATTCCTTGCTCATTCTCAGTCCTCTGTTTGCATCCTTTGCCAAACATTAAGAAAAAAGTTGAATTATAGAAACTTGTCATAGAATGTGTTGAGTTGAAAGGAACCAATCAGGGATCATTCAGTCCAACTCCTGGTCTGGCACAGGACACCTCAAGAGTAACACCATGTGCCCGAGAGTGTTGTCCAAAAGCTTCTTGAACTCAGACAGGCTTGATGCTGTGACCACTTCCCTGGGGAGCCTGTGCCAGTGCTCAACCACCCTCTGGGTGAAAAACTTTTTCGTGATAGCCAACCTAAACGTCTCCTGACTCAGCTTCATGCCATTTCCTTGAATCCTGTCACTGGTCATGAGAGTGAAGAGATCAGTGTCTGCCCCTCTGCTTCCCCTCATGAGGAAGTTGTAACTGCAATGAGGTCTCCCCTCAGTCTCCTCCAGGCTGAACAGACCAAATGACCTCAGCCACTCCTCATACGGCTTCTCCTCCAGAACCTTCACCATCTTCATTGCCTTCCTTTGGACAGGCTCTAACAGCTTAATGTCTTTCTTATATTGTGGCACCCAAAACTGCCCCCAGCACTCGAGGTGAGGCTGCCCCAGTGCAGAACAGAGTGGGACAATCCCCTCCCATGCCCAGCTGCTGATGCTGTGCCTGATGTCCCCCAGGACAGGGTTGGTACTCCTGGCTGCCAGGGCACTGCTGACTCAACTTTCCTTCAACCAGGACTCCCAGGTCCCTTTCTGTGGCACTGCTCTCCAGCCTCTCATTCCCCAGTCTGTCTGCACATCCAGGATTGCCCCATCCCAGGTGCAGAATCTAGTATTTTCCCTTGCTAAACTTTGTACACTTGGTGATTGACCATCTTTCTAATTTGTTGCAATCTCTCTGCAGGACCTTCCTGCCTACCAGGAAGTCGACAGCTCCTCCCAATTTGGTATTGTCAGCAAACTATATGAAATCAGGAATAGAAAATTGTTGTACAAGTTACCTTTGATCTTAAAAATACAAAAACAGGAGCAACAGACGCCAACATGTAAATTCCTCTAACAGTGAGTTCAACCAAGTAAAAGAAATATAGTCAGAACTGTGCTTGGTGAATTTTCATAATTGCACACGTGAAATAAGTGGCAATAACCATTATTAAATTGCTTTGTAATATGATTTTTTTTAAATTTCAAACTGAAGTTTCTACAATTACTAATTGAAGGAAATTAATAGTCATGACTAATAGAAACAAACAAAACCCATTTAAAAACTGGTCTTAAAAGATAAATAATGATTTTTCTTGCTAAGCTTTGCAGGCTTGTCTCTTGTCAACCTCTCCTTGTTGTTCCTAGAGGCTATTCTCATATTTCATATTGATCTCCAGAAAAGCTGCATATACTTCGGTAACAAAATCTGATGAGACCCAGAGTTCAGAATATAAAATCAGATTACAAACAAAGATTGCTCTGTAGTGATTTTGCAGCATACATCCTACTACCAAATTGAATAAAACCATGGGATCCTCTTATATAAACTGAGCAGGAATGATTTGCAACATGTGATAGTCCTGTTGATTTGAAAATATATTTTGTTCAGTATGCTTCCTTGATTTTGAAGTGAGAAGACACAGAAAAACTAAAGACAGGCCCAGAGAAAGAAGCCATGCAAGGTGTCACCATGACCAAATCATCTTTCAGATGCCTGTCAAAATAGATTGAAATATCCTTCCTTAGAGTGGATCCTGTGTAATTTTCCTGAGTTTGTGTGTTACAGCTGTGTACGTGAGGGTAGAAACTGAGACTGCTGAGGGATTGTTAATATCCTGGTCATGAGAGCCCATTCATATAAATCTGTGAGCATTCAGATAGGTCAGAAACCACAGCAATTGCATTATGTGCAGAGAGGCAATCTAGGTAGACACTTAAAAGGAAGCTATTGCTGAAAGCAAGGGAGGACTCAAAAGAAACAAGAAGAAACCTGTAAAGAAAAATGTCAGAAAAAAGCCTTAAGGGAAAGCTGGTAAACAAGGCAGTGTGAGAAGTAATCTAATTTGTATCTGAGATTTGCATGGAAGAGTTTTCACAATTGTGTTAACTTTCTTCGAGATATTTAGACAGAGAGAAGACTCATGACTCTAAATGGAATCACCTGGGGAGCTAGAGATACTTGCACAAGCCACAAAGATAGTATTTTTCTTAATACTATGTTTAGAGGAAGGCTCCGCGCCTGGTTTGCACTTCATACATATGGTTTGGACAGGTGAAGTTATGTGAGTTGATTGCCTTTTTAAGTGAAATACTACATTTGCATTTCTTTAAGAAGAGAAAAGAGAATCGAACAATAAAGAGTATTTTATAAGCTACTTAAACACTTGTCTTAGTAGAGTGCAAGGTAAGAGAAAAGGTAGAAGTTTTGTCTTTTGCTTTATTAGAATGCGGATATTTCTTTTGCCAGGGAATTAAATTAAGAATGTACTAAATCATACCTTTAGCCTGAGAAAATGAAATTGAGGGAGTAGGTTTCTGAAACCCTACTTATAACTGTATCCAAGAGAAGGGTCTTCGCCTTAGGGTACTCAAAAATGTAAAGTTCATGTTTGCTAGAAATGTATAAGCTTTTTGAAAAGTATCCTGAGAAAAACTCAAGGACAAAATAGTGCATAGGAGAATATTGTATGAAAAAATGTATAGAATCTCTGACACTACCTTTTAAAATACTTCAGAGATATGAGACGCTAATGCTGTTTCAGAAAGAAAAACATTACTTCAGGAATGATAAGAATATGTTCCCTACCTGCTCAGGGATGAGTCAATGAAGTCAGACCTGTTTCAGCAACAGCCAAAAGGCCGACTTCTATAAAGAGGAGGAAAATCAGATTTCTCACTGCAGTGCCAGAATTTCAGCAATAAACTCCCTTTAGCACATCAAAACCAGCAACACTGGTACTGTTCTGTGGGAATTTCCTTGGCCTTATATGTACATAAAACATATGAAATGTAGTCTTATATTTAAGTATGTTGGTAAGCAATAGAACAAATACATGCTTTATGTTACCAAGCTGAAAAAAAATGAGGTCCAGTCTGCCTGAAATAAAAACAGGTTAATGGAGATTTTTAAGTACTTCTAAATCTACTATTCTTTCATTACTCAAAAGCTGATAGAGTATTTTATTATTTAAAAACATATGTTTGGTGAAGTACCTGCCTGCTAGAAATGCACTGTCAAATAATAAATATTTCTTCTCCCATTCATCATGCTTTATTTTTTCACAGAAACATTTTCTTTGTACAATTGCAAATCATGCAAGAGAGGAAGGAGAAAAATAATCAGTGCTATCTTCTGAAACAAGACTAATGTCTATGTTTTTAGAGAGAAAAAAAAATCATTCTTATATTTCAAAAAACAGCTAAACATACCCAGAACAAATATTTTGGTGGCTCATGTATGTGGGCAAGTGAAAAGTCCTGCTGGTTTAAAAAAAATAACACCTAGGAATATTTTATTTCAGTCTATGTTTAGGAGCTTCTCCCCATTCCTCACTCCCTAGCCGTGTTTTGTAATGTGGCTTGCCTGTTTTCCAAGATATTCACTTCAGCTTAGAGTCATCAGTTGAAAATAATGGCTGTTTTTATTCCATACATACATTTTGCTCAACAGAATGATTCTGAACTCCTGGCAGTAAGATCAAAAAGATCTTTCACAATGCATCTCTCTTGCTTAGCATGTAACAAGCTCACAGCAACTTGTGAAGGTTAACTATTAGGTCTCCCTAACACAAGTACAAACATGGAGAAAAAGGGGCCTGACAGTGAGATTTTTTTTTTTTTAATTATTTTTCTCTCATCTCAATTTCTACTGTGAAAAGAAGCTGCCTCCAAAGTTGACAAATTTTTTTTATTTCACCAGAAAGAGGACATGGTTAAAAAAACAAGTTTGCATTGAGATCTTTCTTTCATCTCCTCTTTGCCCCCTTTTACTTTGCTGGAGCAACATAAAATAGTTTCTGTTTTGTTAAATCCAGCTCTGAAGTAATTTGAGTTCTCATACCCATATCTAATCTGATCAGATAATGCTTGAAGTATTGTTCACTCCATTAAACATTTGAGTTACTTTAGTTAATTTTTTTTCTTTTTCTTTTTCCCTTCTTTTTTTTTTTTTTGCCAGTCCTTTATTTTGTTGAAATCAAGACAGCATCACTGGTTTTGTTTAAGAGCTGAAGGTGTAATTTCTATTGCACTCTGTGAGGTACCTCTGCTATCAGCTATATGAAATCTTATTATTGATCTCATTAAACTAACATAATTAGGAAGGCCCGTGTTATATGTAATCTGAATGTTGATGCTATGGAAGAGGACTCTATTAAAAACTTTTGAGCTTATGAAGTTGTCAGAAGCTCAAGTAGTATCCTAGTATGTAATTTAGCTATTAAGTTTCATGAATTCTGACTTTTTATTGTACTGTACCTTGGAAAGCCTTTGTACCTGTATGAAGTGAATGCCAAAAGTTGTCATCATGAGGCTGTTTTAAACAGTGCATTTCTTTGTCTTATTTTGCACTGTAGTATAGCCTAGTACAGCATAAATCTATGTAACTTTTCAGTTTCATTTTTCTAAGCTACGAACATTCACAAAGGATAAAATACAGAAACACCTGTGTTTAGCAGCATTTGGTTCTGATAATGATAATTATTTGCTGACAAGAAAATGTTCATTATCACTTGCCACTTGAAAATAACAGGACAAGTCTGAACAGCATATAAGAGCTCATACAATAGTTGTAAATGTTCAAGGAAGCCCAGAATTCTCTTGATCCACAATTTTTGCCGAGCTCCCAAAATGCCTAGCTCCCACCAGATCTTTAGTTTGTCTAAATTGCCTCTGTACTGTTGAATTTGTAATTATTTTTATTGGTTGAATTCTGACCCAGGGTATGCAAGCAGTTAAAAAAACCCTATTTCAAACAGGTTGAAAGTTCCATTGCATGCAATGGCACAAATTATATGCAAAATTATGATCAAGATGTAAAGACTTCAGTCTATATTGATACCTACTCAAAAGCTCTAGGATGAGCATCCTTAGTGAATGGAAAAAAAATCATAAAGGATGAATTGCTGAGCAGGTGGAATTCAAAGGCCTGCTGAAGTCTAACTGACTTCCTGAATTAAAACAGTCAGCTCTATGCTATCAACCTGGGAGGAGTCCTTTGGCCCTCTGCAGAGCATGGGTACTGGTTTTCTGCTGGATCAACTGGGTGGGGACAGCAAGACAGGCTCAAGAAACCTAACAATTATTTGGGAGCTTTTTGGCAATGCTTAAGTTATTCTGCCACTCTGTTCCCTATTTATTTATTATGGTTAAGAAATTCTTCTCTATCATTAGCTCTTTTTTTTATTGTTAGTCTTGGGCAAAGTATCTAACCTAATTACTGTTTGCACATGCTGACTCAGAGATTTTGATAAAATAAATTACTATGATGGAATTGGCCTAAAAGCTCTTCTTACTAGAATGCCAAATGATCTTAGAGAAACAGAAAGTACAGCTACCTAAGCTATCTTTGTGATAACCCACTTATCCTATTACAGCTCTAACTCCCCACACACTCTATTGCAATTTGAAGCAGGGCTTCGGTGAAAATCAAAGCATGACCACTGAATTCAATAAATCTACTTTGACTTAGATCTGCTAAATACCGGATACAGTATTGACAACTTTTAGACTTTTAATGCAAGAAATTCTATGGTTCTGTTATATATATAAAAATATATATATTTATACAATTGGTGTAAAGAATTTTGTAACTTGTTCATGAGCATCCATTATTTCCATCCATTTTTCTCCTTCTGAAATGCCTAAGGAAATGAAACGCAGCTGGTATTGCAGAATCCTCATGGTACTGTCCAGTTATGACCTCTGGACCTCAAAGCTTTCACAGTAAAGCAAACAAAATGGATATGTTACCTTTAAATCCAACAGAGGCAGGAATACTTTGTTTAAAAGCATTTAATCTTGGCAAAAGAGATTAGGAAAGGGAAGCAGCTGCAACTGAAACGTCTGTATTGATTAATCCGACATATCCTTATAACAGGGAACAAAGTGTGCAGCCCAGCATGACAGTGTTCAGAATTTTGTATTCTTCTAACAATAACATCTTCGAGAGGCTTGTATTTTAAATTCCCTGAGAGGGTGCACTAAACTTACCTCAAAAATATGGGTAATGCTGTAGTAGAATAACAAGCAGCTATGCATTCCAACTATGTTCTGATAACTCCACAGCTTTTCTTCTGACACATTTGATCTATGTAACTGTTTTCAGCAACAATCTATAGAGTCATGCTACATCATGACTTTATTCTTCATTTTTCCTGTGTGGTGGGTGTAGTCTGAAGTGTATTGGCATTCCTAGCAAGGAACCTCAGTCACAAAACGGAGGGCAGGGGCAAAGGGAAGAAGGAGAACTCCTTTTCAAGCTCTGTCTCCCCTGGCAATTTGGATGCAACTGGCTTTGCAGACTTAGACTGGAGCATGAGCACAACTGCTAAAGGCAGTACAAATAAGCTGCTGTGAATCTTTCAGAGTAAGAGTAACAAACAAGTAATATTTGTCTGGAATAATAATGTTTTTTCTCTTTTTTTCTCTTTTTTAAAAGTGCATACCTGCCTACAAATGGTGAAAGTTTTTACCTAATTTTTTTGCATGATAGTAAATTGCAAAGTTAAAAATTCATAGAAATCATAGCAGAAGATGGCATTTGATAGGGAAGTTTTGTCACCAATATAAGAACTGAAGAAAAATAATCAACTATCTTATAACAAACAGAACTGGAGTGAAAACATAAAGGCCCAGAGCCAGAGAGGAAAGAACTATCTAGATATTTTTTTTCTGAGACTTACCCAAATATTTCTATGGTATTAATTTGAGCCAATATAGTGAAAGAAAAAAATTCCTATCTTGCCCATAAATGTTAATTATCGTAGGCCAAGACACCATCACTGTTTTAGCATGGGATTAAATTTAAAGATACTAGGCCATAATAAAGTGTAACTATAGAAATTTTCTGTGTTTTAGAGGGAAAAATAAGAAAGCGATTTAATTTTGATATAGTTGCAATGCATAGGGATCTTGATCTTCCCTAAGAAACTTTGGTCTCTCCAAAAGTATCTATCAACTGCTTAAAACTGTGATGTCATTGTTTCAATTTGAATTTACTTCAAATATCTTCCCTTCATTGATAGACTAGGTTGACATAGGGTGTGAATAGAGAAATGTTGGCTGAGTGTGAAATGAGTTCAAATATTGGCCAGAGGGTGTGCTGCTTGTCTCCTGTTTTATGGATAAACAGTCTCACTGGGTGAGTAATTTAGTTACATTGTGGATCTTTGAGTGATAAGGCTATTCACCTTCCTCATTCATTTTGATGTCTTTAATCTTGCATCACACAACTCCACAGATCACAGATTAGTACCGTAAATCACTGCTGTGTAATACACTTCTGTATTTCCTGACACCCAAACTAGCTTCATAAACACCGTCTGGGACAAACAAGCAGTGTCTGGATATATGATGGAGGTTGGAATGTAGTACATTTGAAGGGTGGTGAAATAAAGCTCTTTGAAGTACTGCTTTTTGGAATACGATTAAGATTTCTGACTGTTCAAAATCATTTGGCAGATCAACTATTTTTCCTAAAGATACTTTCATGGGACCTTAATTAATGGCAATTTAATTTATTGAAGTATGGGTTTTTTCTAACAGTTAAGGGTAGACTAGGAGCAGGCACAATTAGAAGTAGCCTATATATACCATTACATTTACTTGTCCATGAAAAACTAATTTAAGTTTACCAAAATCAGTAGCAGGATTTGAACCCAACACTAGAAGTTCTTTCAGCATTCCATGACAGTTATTCCAATGCCTTTGCTTTACAGAGGAATTGTTAGTAATGACTTAAAGTGAATAACAAAATATAGAAGAGCAATTACTACTACACACAAGGCTGAACATTGCAATGAGAAGACTTATGTAAAACACTTCTCAGTTTCAGACTGTGTTCCTTTTGATCTCTCTGTTAGTAGAAGATAGGTATGTGTTAGAGTGCTAGGTTTGTATTTTTCTATTTCCTTGAAGATGTTTTAGGATTCTTTAATATCTGTTTTGTAAATGTGGCTGAGAAAATGATATAGAGGTTATTATAGCAATCAGTTTTGTTCTCTTAAGTTGCACTTCCTTTGAAGCTTTCCAATCTTTTATATATTTGCATCTTGTTAACTGCAAAGGAAGTTAGACCAGCAGAGAGATTCTGCTGAGAAAATGAAGTATTTTGTTTAACTTCTGTGTAAAACAGTACTGAAGCCTAATTTTGGTATATGGCTTTTTGAAAGAAAGACAAAGCAAAATTTTATCAGCCAGTTCTTCCAGAATTCCTGGGTTTTTAAATGGTGTATCACACATTAGTCAGGAGAATCCACAATCGTTTTTAACACAGGCATTCAGCATAGAATATGACTGATTATTTATGATAACTTACAGTAACAGTTGTTAATGTCATGGTAAAGAAGTACATAAAGACTTCCAGTCATAGGCTCTTGGTGAAAAGAATTCACCAATTGCAAAAGGCTACTAAAAAGCAAAACCTTGGTTTTTTTTCCAAATTCAGGATTGTTTATCTTATTATTCATTTCTAATTGGTATTAGTCTAAACTTCAAGTCTAGCTTTTAGTTTTCAAAGTCTCTCTATCAGAAAATATCAGCATTCAATAATTTGTAATTTACAGAGGAATAGTGTATAGCTTGCATTAAGTGCCATCTTTTGAGAATGAGGATGGCATAAACTCTGATCTCCACTGGGTAAATCTATAAATCTAGGCACAGTTGGAAACAACTGGCATTGCCTGTGCTAGGAACAGCTTTTCTTGTCTTATTGTGACAGAAACTTCGTGTCCACGGTGGATACTCTGAGTTGCCTGAATGATATTGTATATATAAAGTTTAGAAAGCGGTTAAGAAACACTGCTGGTTCAAATACATACAGCTGAGTCCAGAACTTGTTTCTGTCAGTAGGGTTTTTCTGGGGATGTTTCCCATGCATGTAATAAAGACATCTAGAGCTCAAACACCTAACTGAACCACAAGTATTAATTTAATCTACTCCTTAGAGCCCCCTAATAAAACTAAAGTCTATCAAATTTTACATACCTAAATGTTAGAAATTTGATCAAAGTTAATCACATAGGCTTCCTCTTTTGTTGTAGGAGAAACCTGTGGGGCAGGCTATCCACCTAAAGATGGTCTACATTGTCATTTGGAGTCAGTTGTAGAAGCATCTAAAGAGAGATCAATGTTGTTCTGAAGCAGGCTGGGCTCCTTAACTCATTTGTCTAAATAGGTGATCTAGTCAGAGCATGCTGTCTCCCCCTTTTCTTCCTCCTCTTGGGTGTGCTTTCTTTGGAAACAGCACAATACAGATACAGGCCTTATCCTGATAAAGGGTTGAGGCACAAGTAGGAGGTGCATCCAGTCATGTGTGTTAGGCATTGCCAGTCTGCCTTGTCTATAATACTGTGGTTTAGACTAGATGCCTGATCTTTAAATCTTTGAAGTTTTGTAAGAAGAATATCTTTCCAAACGGCAATCTCTTGGCATCTTTTCCTTTGGGCTGTGTTTGCAGTCTGGAGTTAGGTTGTACGTTTTTCTCTCTTTGCCTTCCTGTTGGAAGATCTGAGGCCGGCATTTAGATCTCAGTATAAACAAAGCTGATTCAGAACTTGTTAGAGTCAACTCCACCTTTGGGCTCCTGAAACTGGGAAGCTTCGTCTCTGATTCAGCTATCTGATACATTCTAGAATCAATTCATCCACTTGCTTATGGTCCTCATTTATTTAGATTATGCAATGTAAATGTTATGATGTTTATCTCCTGTGTACTTAGCTTTTATATATTTAAGTGTCTGGTGGGTTGATTAAGACTTTTCCAAAAAAACATCCACTTCTCAATTGGACATCTACCCCTTTCAGAAACAGCAGTTATGAAAGTCTTCCCAAGCCATGGCTTAAAAACTGGAATTGTAGAAATAATAGATCATACCTTTTCCTGACCTGTTTTTTTCTGTTTATTCTATCTGCCAATCCTTTTCTTTCATGTCCCAGATTTGAGTACAATTATTTCTGTTTAAAATTCCATCAGTTCCATCAGTTTTAAAATTCCATTCATGAAAGGATATACCTTTTCTTCTATCCTCTGTATTCTGAAGAATAACCATTCTACCATTTTCTTCTCCAATCAATGAGATCTCTTTTTAACTTTCTCCCTCCACAGTTCACAACATTTTTTTATTTTCTGTTTACTGCTTCCCACATTTCTTCCTAGTTTACACCATAATTGGCAACTTTTTCATGCTCCATTACACCAGATTTCCTTCCTATTTCCATACTAATTTCCTGAAATATTCTGACTCTCGGTGTCCAGGTACCCTACTTTGAGAATGTGTAGGCCTATAGGTTTACTTGTTTTAGCCGCCAAAAAATTATAGAATATCTTCAGTTTGGAAGGACCCATAAGAATCATCAAGTCATAAAGGTATGTGTCTAGATGGTAAAAGCAAAGCTTTGCTATTGAAAGAATAAATCAGAAATTAGTATGAACCCCTAAATATGAATATCACAACAATATCTCTATGGGTTATATATGTATATATATATAGGCTAAAAGTAAGTTTGTGCAGAAAGTAGATACTTCACATGGTTTAAGATATATTAATTTAATGAATTTGTGTCTTGCAAGAAAGAAGTATGACTTGCAGTATGTTTTGTTTGCATCCTATGTGGTAAATGGTGACAAAATTTTTTCCTCCCTTTGTATATCCTCGTAATCCAACTTCAAGGGTGGAATGCATTTGGGCGTTAAGAGTTTCCCTTGCACAATCAGGTGAAATTAGAAATAAACCCCAAAAGTTTGAATAACTCTATAAATTGGTTACTCTGTGTGTGTGTGTGTATATAT